>JAUTBT010000020.1:0-99607 GCA_032361225.1 Lepetodrilus schrolli | reverse complement strand
CCGCCGCCCCCCCCCCGCCCCCGCCCCCCCCCCCCCCCCCCCCCCCCCCACAGCAGCGGTTGCTATGGAGAGCACCTGTTGCTAGGCAACATCACCAGTTGGCAAGGCCAGGCTTGCTCAATGTCATGAAGTAGATTTGACAGGATGATCCTGATCGCACAGAGGAGAAAAACACCTGGAAATGGAAATACATCATGTAAGAAACATACACATACAATACACAGATCCTCATGCGCGATAACAAATTTGATACAAAATCTAAACTTTGGTGTATATTTTAACTTCTTAATTGATACCACAGCACACAAAAAGACTATTGTGCGAGTTTTTTTCTCTTTGCATTTTTCGATAAAAACTGAAAACTCCATCTCAGGAAAAAACTTTGAAACTTAAGAAACAAGACATCGGGCAGCGAGAATACAAAACTGTCTGAGTACAATTTCATGCTCAGGCTCAAATTTTATAATTTGAACCCGTGAACAAACCCATGAAAATGAAATCGGACTCAAAAGGTTTCGTAATGAGCCTGTGCTTGATCTCCAGAAATGACACTTCAGGAACTTTGGCGACATTCACCTTATCGTTCCGTTCACAGAGAAACTTGAGTTTCTGTGCTTTCTTGTGCATGAAGACACCGTCCAAGTGTCCAGTCTCCGCTGACCGGATCTCGATGGCCTTGTTGCCCCAGCCCATGATCTGACCGGTGCTGATGTATGCTGAAATATGAGAAACTAGACGTCAGGAGAAGAGGCGAAAAATTAGAAAAATCTTGAAAGTTGAATGTGACCTGCATGTATATCTATGTAGTAAAACAGTGAAATGATAATAAATAAATACATAAATAAAACCCTAATTCATTAAACAAACAAACAAACAAACAAACAAACAAATAAATAAATAAATAAAAATAAAACTTAATTCATTATATAAATAAATAAATTAAAAGAATGACACCTGGCACTGAGATTACAACAACAACAAATTGAGTACAAACTCAAGCTCAACTCAAGGTTTTGTTCATAAATCCCCATATAAAATTTGAGCTTGAGCATGAAATCATACTCAAAAAGCTGTGTAACCTCAGTGCTTATTCCTCATAATGAGTTCCAAAATTTAGTAGAAAGCTTCCTCAAAAAATATCTACCGGCACTTAATTTATTTTGTTGAGTATATGTCAAATATTCATGGGTGTCTGGGATAGTGGACTCACCAACTGAAGTCGGCAACTCGCCCCATTGAAGCACCACGTTCTTTGTGATTTTCCCATTAGTGTCGACATACACACCCTCGTCTGGAAAAGAAAACAATTTTATTTTTCAATGTTAAATGAGTCAGAAATACTATGAATTATGAATCCACAGAAATACATCTTCCAATATTATTATTATCATCTTATTTTAAAGAGTAAGTCGCAGCGGGAATATTTCACCCACACACAACAACTACGTCATTTAAAAATATAATTACTACTTAAATATCAAAGAAAATTAATTTGGAGGAATAATTCCATTTCCTCACTGCATTTCTGTGTTCAAGCACGTGCAATTTCCACCAATTTATTATTTTGGGGGTGGTGGGGGTGGGGTGGAGTGGGGTGCGTCATAACCATTGCATCGTGAGGACTGAGTGGATGGCACGTGGCAGATATATAATTACGAGGACGTCACTTACTGTCGTAACAGAGCAGGAGCTGTAGACCATTGGTGTTGGGAAGAATGACGATCGTGTGGGGTGTGATTGGCCCTTGAGTCTGAAAGAATAAAAATAAAACGTTTTAGCAACATATCAGAAAACAAAATAAATGTCATTTCACATTACACTTGGCAAAAATGCACATTTTTCAAAAAAACTTTGTCTTGTTCAATTAATTGTGAATAATTTTCACTTTCCAGAATTTAAAAACCTATTAATTCAGTATAAAATGCCCAATTTTTTTTATAGAAGCTAAATTGCATCATCGATCTGCAAACAGCTAAATACATATCTTAGTTTTTGTATAACATTGCAACCTAGCCTACATGTCCATAAAAATATATTGCATCTGCTATATAACAAAATATTTAAAGTCATAAATTAAAGGGGGGATAACTCTCAGAAGACACCAGCCCAACCACTGTACAAAAACCATTGATCCAAGCAGCTTTCACAAAAAAAGCATTACTGTTAAGTAACGGGGAGGAATTTTCAAAACAAAAAGGAAAGTATAAACCAACAACTCAAAACAAGCAGCATAAATTTGCACAAAAGCAAAATACAATGTCAACTAAAAGTTAAACAAAGCCTGTATACAGGGAACTGACTGCGAATGGACTACTTTTATGTTTAACTTGAAAGGCTGAACTGATTCACACAGACAAATTGAACTCCTATCCTTCCATTCTGGGTAACATGAACAATCTCGTCCTACTTTTTTTTTTTGAATTGGGGTTTAGACCCGTTTTCAAGATTCTTTCACTTATATCACAGCTTGTCCGTTTAGGGCATGAGGAAACCCGCAACATCCGTAGCACTTAATGTTGCAGTAACTGCATTGCCACTCTACAGACAGCGCATTCTATCAATATCGTATCAGAAAGGTAACTTTCGGGAACACTGATGCCGGGCACCCGGGGAAGGATTTGAACTTAGAACCTTTGGCTCCGATAAATAAATATCAAAATATAAATAAATAAAAAATAAAATAAATGTAAAAATAAATAAATAGATGGATGGATGGATGGATGGATGGATGGATGGATGGATGGAGATAGATAGATAGATAGATAGATAGATAGATAGATAGATAAATAAAATTAAATTTTTTTTTTTTTTAAATAAAAAAAATAAAAAAATAATCAATCAATAAATAAATAAATAAATAAATAAATAAATAAATAAATAAATAAAATTAAATTAAATAAAATTAAATAAATAAAATAAATACAAAATATTTTTTAAAAATATATATTAAAAAGAAAATTCATTTTTCTAAAAAAAAGAAGATATTCAATCATTACTATACATGTAAAATTTACCAATTCTGTCATCGAGAATTGATATATTCTGAAACATCCTATTTTGAATTCAACAGTTGGGTGCTTGCAGGATTGATAGCAGCAACAAAAGTGTTGATAGCTGTGTGAAGGATTGGGGGAGGGGGGCAGGCAAGAGTTACCTGGTTAACGTAAAACGTGACGCTACTGCCGTGATTTGGCGTAGCGTTGTCGTTAGCACGAAGCTGGACAGAAGACAAGGAAAAGGTGTTAGAGAGAGAGAGAAGCGAAGAGGGAGAGAGAGGAAGAGAAGGAAAGAGATAAGAGAGAGAGGAAAGAGGAGATGAATGGGGTAAAAGAAGGTGGGTTAAGAATTATTAGTTAAAAATTACTGATCAATGTGTGAAATCTAAATGTGAGTGTACATGTTAACAGAACCGTGTCATAATTGTCAATCAATAATGATAACTGTTCCCTGCTTGTGATTTATTAAATATAGATTTCTTCACATTAGCATTCTAATATACTATTAAAGTCACAGTGACATCAACGAAAGCCCATTATAATTAATTCTACAATATATTTACTGCTCTTGATACACTGTCTTCATATTACAATAGATAAGACAGATGGAAACAAAATATACAGAAACGAAAACTCATAACATTTGAAAACTTTATAAAACTTAGAATATGCCAGTGTAAAAAGTGTAAACAATACTGCGAGTGGTTTACTTTAGTGTTTTCAAATAGAATGTCAATGTGACATTTCAGAGCTGCTTATTGTGGGAGGAAAACAGACAACAACCAGGTGTTAACTTTACAACCAGCGAGACACAGATGGTGAGATGTAAACATAACACAAAATATGAAACAAAAACTTTGGTGGATTATTATTATTAATATGAATGCCAATGCAAAAAAATCCCAAAAAAAATAAAAAATGCAGCCGTAACTTACATGTGATGGAATGTAAAGGTCAAAGTTCTGAGATGTGTCAAGGTCAATCGCATGAAAGCCTTGACTGGAGCCATAGATGACCTTTAACCTTAGACCTTCCTCAACTGTGAGGTCAACCAACTGAGGCTTGTAGGCCAGTTCTGGAAATGACTGCAATACAAAAACAATAAACTTTGATGCAAAATATTCAGGAGTTGTGTCTTAGAATTATTTATCTCAAATATAGCTTAAACATTAATTTTCCTTCTCAGACAACTCAGCGGACATTTTCCCGAAGTTATCGTATATCTAACGACATTGTTAAGGCTTATTGTCGGGATAACAGCTCCACAGAGCTAACTTTCTTATTATATTAATATTTACATATCCAACGTTAAAGTTTCTTCTTCTTCATGGAAGAAAAGTAGATGACCCTGAAAAAGTCAAATTTTCCTTCATGAAGGTGTTGGTATTATGGTAGCCTGGGAACACAGTTGCCTGGTACAGTCCGCGTACAGTTGCCTGGTATTGAAATAAATCAACTTGAACTTCAAGTGACACTCTTACCTTGAATGCCATAAACTTGTGATACGGTTTTGGAGCCCATGCGTAGATCTCTATACTATCATGCAGTGCTATCACAAGAAACTTGATTCTTTCATATTTTACTGAAAAGTAAAGACGATGAAATTTTGAACAATTTGATTATTGCCATTGGATATGTTATTAAACAGCACAATAACATAATTTATTATGAAAATATACTTTGTCTATTAATTGTAAAACAATTTTTTTTAAAGAAAATTGAAATATTATCATCACCATTGTCTGTAACAATTGTGTAGTTAATAAGAAAAGTTACTTGTTTGCCATAATATGAAATGAAGGTAAAAGGTTGACAGAGATATTAAAACATTATATTTAGTATTTAATTAATTAAAAAATATTTGATTTGTTAAATATATTAATAAAACAAAAATATATATTAATTCATACTCGTATAATAAAAAATAAAATATCAGATTAATAGTTCGATTTTATATTGGCTACTCACCAATCTTGAAATGCACACATCCCTCGAGTTCGCCTACATTCACCCATCCAGTCTTCTTGTCACTCTGCAAATACAAAATATTGACACTGATACATCTACACGGTGAACAGGTAAGCAATATTTAAAAAAAGATTATTTTTTTTTTAAATTGGGGATTAGTGCTGCTTTCAAGATTCTTTCACTTATATCATGGCTCGTTGGTTTAGGGCAGGAGGAAACCTGCAACATCCGTGCGCTGAATGTTGCAGTAAACCTGCAATCACAGGCTGGTACTGACAGACCAAAGATGATAACTGCATTGTCAGCACATCCTATCAGTACTGTGTCAAGTAACTTTCACGAACATTGATGCCAGGCTCCCTTTTTCGAAAAGTAAACAAATATCCGTCAAGTCAGGTCTTCGATCTGCAGGTTTATCAATGTTTGTTCTCAAAACACCAAAATGTAATAAACTATTCCAAAACATTTTTATTACCAATATTTTAAGGAATGCATGTAGGACCTATTAGCGAAATTTCAGTTTTGAAAGTTCAGTTGTATTTACAAAATGTGCTCTGTAAGCCAAATGGAATTATAACAATTGAACAATTTACAGACCCTGTTGGTGAATGATTGCCAGTAATCTACGATTGTCATCAATAGAGCTCTGTTATCGATATATATATATATATATATAACTGTCACTGTAACCGCCGTAATTGAACTAGTGCTCTGATAGCTTTGTAAAATGTACCCCTGGATCAACAAGGGGGTGGGGTGGGACCAGCGGCAGTTATACTCACCCCCTCGGTCTTGAAGATCTTGCTCTTCAGCCAGGACAGGTAGTACACGCGGATTTTGTTCTTCTTGCCAGAGATTGTCACCAGGATGTTCTGTCCCTCCAGAACCTCCATCTGCTGGAACCGCCGGCGTGATATCAAAGTGTACACTGGAAACAGAACATGGGGATCATCACCACTAATAGGGACCGGACCGTAAGTTGACACGAGATTCATTAAAAATCCGGAGACATAAAATGGTAAGACATCTAAATGTGCTACGCATTGATTGACAGCTGATGCTCTCCCATAGTGATGCGACATGAAAGCATCACGATGTAGACGTCATTCATAGCAAGCCTCGCTAGCAACTGCGCAATAATGTTCACGAAATATGGTCTACAGATATCTTTATAGTTTACGTTTAATGGAATATTTTTTATCAAAGCATATAGTTCCATTTTAAAACCATGCTGTATTGATTTTCATTAAACATAACCTTGATTATCAAGTATCTAATGCTGTATCTCTGATTAGGTGACACCGGTAGTCTGTCAAAGGAAATGACCCCGACAAGACTTACTGTCCATATAAGGTCAAACAAGTGAGCAACTCTGGCCCCGAGATTTCTTGCTCAAGCTCAAGTTTTATATGGGGATTTGTGAACAAAACCTTGAGTTGAGCATGAGTTTGTACTTGAAACAGTCTCGTAATCTTGGTGCCCGGTTTGACTATCCATGACAGAGGCAACCAAAGATGATGAAAATAATTTATTTTTAACCCTAGTAATTATTAACTTGGCAGACACATTTCAAAAGCCATACGAGTATCACTGATATATTGCAGATTTCCACATACATTTATACAACTTTTATAACTGAAAGGAAAACACTATTGTCTACCTTTTCCTTGTCCACTTCGGTCCAACAGCATCAAGCCATTCTCGGTTCCTATCAAGAGATTAACCCCTGAAACAGAACAATAACAAGATTAGCTACATAACAATGAACAGGGACATTAACGTACAAGTTCACAAAATTATAACATGGAAAATTATCTTCTGTTAATTCATTACACATTTAGACATAGTCCAATAGGTAAAGCAGAGTCCTTACACTGTTTGCAAATGACCCGTAAAAAAGAAATGCTCCTCAAATCAGATTTTACTATTAACCATTTCAACTGTCTATAAATCAAACAATGTCTTACCAGGGTTCCCCCCCCCCCCCTCCCCAGAGTTTCTTGTGAATTGAGGTTTAGTGCCATTTTCAAGATTCTTTCACTTATGTCACGGCTTGTCAGTTTAGGGCATAGCATTGAATGTTGTAGTAAACCTGCGAGCACGGGCTGGTACTGACAGACCAAGGATGATAACTGCATCCTATCAATATCGTATCAGAAAGGTAACTTTCGCAAGCATTGATGCCAGGCTCCCCGGACGGCATGTGAACACAGACCTTTGGCTCAACTCCAAAGTCCAAATGTTCTACCATTGCGTGACAACCCGCCCCTACTAGACTAGTCACTTCTCGAATAAGCACATCAACGTACCCCACAGCGCGGCACACAGGATGTCGGATCCGAAGCGCTTCTTGTACTTGCGTATCTCGGGAGTGTCGCCCGTAGCCTCGGTGACCTGAGACGGCGTCACGTTGACGTTGATCTGAGATCCGCGACGGCTCTGCTGTGAGGAGACAGAACCAACGGTTGAGCCACCCGCTCCAAACCCGAACGCGGAGAAGGAGCGTTGGTGCTTCATGCCGCCGGTCTGCTTGCTGACCGCCTGCCGATACTAGAAAAATATAGTCATGTGTACACGTGGCTCCACCGTCACCAAGGGCGTTAACAAAGACAAAACACACACCACCCACCAAAAAAAAATCCCAGTAATTTAAATATTATTTTTTAAATATACCTTTTAATGATAAGTAGTTTTAATAATAAGTAGATTCTATTATTTAGTAAAACTTCAACCATTAAAAGAAAATAATCATATATACAAATATTTTTTAATAAAATTATAATTTTAAATAAAAATTTATATTACAGCAATTTAATTTTAAAAACTTATCTTTCAACAACAATCTAAACATTTTAGATGAAAATTAAATATTTTCCTTAATAAATGGAAATGGAAAATTAAATGGAGATATCATTTTTGTTATTTTTCTGGAGTATAATAATAAATATATACATAAATGTGACACACAAGAAGCCTTTGTTTCCATGAACCATATCTAGCTAGTATCTTTTACACATAGCAAACCAAGGTGGTATGGAATATATGTGGCAAAGCAAGCAATACAAAAATTGTCAATATCATAATAAAAATATGTCAATAAAATTATAGTCTATACTATAATCTATAATCATCAACATTTTATAACATATATAATTAATTATTTACTCATTTTCTTCAATTTTCAGCAAATTGACAAGTTTTGCAGCATAAAATAATATCTTGCATGGCTTAAGATATATAGGATGATTTTCGTGTCACAACACGTATTTAAAATTATGGATAAAATATCCACTAATATTGGAACAAAGGCATTCTATTGAGAGAAAAAAAGAATAAAATATAGGAGATAAATTATCCAAAAAAAAGAATAAAAATCAGCTGAATTAAAAATTAAGAAATAAGTTGGAACTCATCTGCAGACAGAAAAAAATAACTGAAGCTTAGAAATAATATTAATAAAGAAAATAAATATTTTCCTACCGATTACCTATTAATTTCTCAAAAGTGTAAAATAATATGAAAAAGACATGCCCATGTGTAAATTTCATTCTTGGCATGCTTGGGTTATCATAGAAAAATAAATTTTTTAATTGTTTAGTTGGATGCAACAATTGTTGAAAATGTGCACAAAAAGGTAAAAAAGAATAATATATATATTACATTAAAAAAAATTAATCCCAAATCCATTACATGAATACATAGTACGATTGAAGGGTAATTTTACTACTCTAGGCTGGTAATATTATATTGTGGTTTAATAATTTAGTAGTATCGATTATTATATTCCCAGTTTAGTAACAATGAAGATGATGATTATGATGCAAGTTTCGGGGAGGAAATGGCAACATGGTCAACATGAAAGCCAATAGTAAGATGAGTCAGTTTGGACATAAATCTCACCTGAAGACCATACAGAAATTTGCCATAGAAATTTAGCAAGGATTAAAACATTTTACATGTTATGACAACTTTGCTGAATCATTAACATTTGCAAAATAATATAGACACTGTTAGTGTCTTTGTATGCATTGATGTTTTAGTGAATCTTTAAAATATTAAAAATAATAATAGACAGTGCTGATTTTACCAATATCCTTGTGTAAGCAATTATCAATAGTAAATTCTTTGTGCATAGGGGTCTACGAAAAAAACATGCTTTCCGCTACAATAAATCAACCGGAATAGTATATTTGCAAAATATTTGATAAATTAAATATTCATTACAATACATTTTATGTTAAAAACAAAAAGATAGATGGGGTGGAAGGCGGGAAATATACCAGGTTAAAAGGTGCCCATTCCCAAAGGATAATTATCTCCCTTTAAGAATAAGAGTAATCTCCCATCGTCTAGAATATAGCTGGTGGCCACAGATGCTCCAAGCCCTTCGATAGAAACAAACCCATAAAAAGCCATGCTTAGAACAGTGCTAATGCGCTCACCTCGTCTGATGTGGTTTTGTCCTGTGGTCTCTGTGGTGTGGGTGGCGACCGGGGTTGGGGCGGGGTTCTCGGGGGGAGGAGGTCTGGAAGCACGTTTTGACTGTGACGGGGCGATTGCATGCCTGGAAAAAAAAGATAAAATTGCAGGGCATGTTATATACGAGACTGGTTTAAGACTTTGAAAGACTCCATTTTTTTTTTAAAATTAAAAATTAAAAGTTATTTAAAATGTTTTTAATAGTGTACCAATTCAAATTTATTTTAAATTTTAATTACGAAACATCCATGTATTTTTTATTTAATTTTCTGGTCGATCTGTGTACGAGAAATTTAAAGTTATTTAAAATATTTTTAATAGTGTACCAATTCAAAATTTATTTAAAATTTTAATTACGAAACATCCATGTTCCTCAGGACCAATACCTAAAAGCCTGGCAAATTACAACTGCATTACCACCCACTCATTGAAAAATGGTGAATCTTGGCTTTTTGAATACAGTCCCTGTTGACTTCATGAGAAGATCCAGACACGCTGGGATAGATTCCTTTTTGATAAGATTTCATGCTCAAGCTCAAATTTTATATGGGGATTTGAACAAAACTTGGAGTTGAGCATGACTTCGTACTCAAAAAGGTTTCGTAATTTCAGATCCAGATTATATCAGAGTTTTGACAACTTTTATGTAGAATTATTTGACTAGCTTCTATCACATGTCAAAATCGACATATTCATAGAACAAACCGGTTACATGAATTACTTTTACAATTTTCATTCACGTTCATTTTTAGAAACTATTATAATCTGCAATAGCTGAGCTCAAGCTATTGTAAACTGAAGCACACATAAAAGGTAGCATTTATTAGTGGTGACAATAGAATATTTATTCACAAAATTATTTGATCAATGTAGCATCAACACAAGGGAGTGAGGTGATATCTTCAGGGGGTTTAGAGCTGCCTTCAAAATTATATCACATCTTGTCAGTTTATGGCATGAAGAAACCTGCAACATCTGTAGCACTGAATGTTGCATTAAACCTGCAAAGGACTATTAGCAAGTGCTTTAAAAAAAATTAGAGCTGTTTTCAAGATTCTTTCACTTGTATCACAGCTTGTCAGTTTATGGCAGGAGGAAACCCACAACATCCATAGTGCTGAATGTTGCAGTAAACCTGCGAGCACCTGCTGGTACTGACAGACCAAGGATGATATCCGCATCGCCATTCTACAGACAACACTTACTATCAATATTTCGTCAGAAAGGTAACTTTCGCGAAGATAGATGCTGGGTTCTAGGCACAGGAATTGAACCTGGGCCTTTGGCTTTGAAGTCCAAAATTCTACCATTGCGCTACCACCCGCCCCTGACTATTATCAAATAGAAATGTTTGAATGTGAAGGTCATATATTTACCCAGAGCTCCTGGTGCTGAAGAGTTGGATGCTGTTCGGTGTATAAGCTGCTGCTGAGCATGGGGAGGCTTGCCACTGCTGCGCGGAGGTTCGCGGTCATTGCGACGGAATTTGTCTGCGTCAAAGGCTGGTTCAGACTTGTTCTGAAATAAAAATTTAAACCGTAAGAATTGTGGTCAGTTGCCTTTTTTTTTTTGGTATAAAATGTTTTGCTGTTTTTTTGTGTGTGCATGTGATTAAGTGTTTATTTGTTTATGTTATGAGTTATTTCAGTGGCATTGGATCATGTTTTTTTAATATACCTAGCGAACAGTCTGCAGTTACACATACATCTCAAATTGCTTTAAAAAACCCCAAAAAACACATTCACCAGGCCCTGAGATTACGAACTGTATCACACATACATCAACTAACAATTATTTCAAATTCCCAAATTAAAATTGGGTAACAATTATTTCAAATTCCACAGAAACCAGACATGCTACAGAAAGTCCACAAGCACGGGGAAAATAAACATAATTAGAAATCCCCAGTGGAATGTCCATGTTTTGATGCCACTAACCTATCCAGAAAACTACAACAAACAGATCGAGTCTGCAAATACATAATTAGACACATGTAGGCTTGACCTTTGGTCAATTGGTCAGTTTACACTTGGACTCAAAGCTTGATTTACTTTCAACACAATGAAACACAAAGTGGGTATTTAGTCTACAGACACTGAATGTGAAAGATCTCAGGAATCTGGAAACAGATCAGTAAACTTGTTAAGTCTCTCATTAGTGTGTTATTGAGTAGAGCAGAACATCCACCAAGAATGTTTACAGAAATTTGATTGGTCAATAAACAAAATAAAATAATTTCTTTTTTAAGACAATATGATTTTTTTTTGAAGAAATAGCATAACACTAACATAATTAAATAACAATAAAATATAAATTGCATATAGTATTATAGGCATGTAATTTGACCTTTTTCTTTCCAAATATGTGTGGTAAATTTGATCGATTATCTCACATTGTATCTTGGACTGTAGACCTATAGAAATCTGAATAAATTTGAATTTAAAAAAAAATTACAATACCTATTAGATTAGTCTAAATTAAATGACCAAACAGATGGAATCTAACAAAAAAAACGACATATACATCATTGAACAAACTTAATAAAACCGACATATTTCAATCAATTCCCTAAAACTACTCCTCTTTACTACGAGGAAATTATAAACCCCAGTCTACACTGTACTACCATATCAATTACACATTAACGTATTCACAGGACCATATCTCCAGAAACACAAACACGTGTCAATGTTTGTCCTGTATGGAAGCCCGATTTCGCCTAATCGCTCAGCCTCATGGACACAGCTGATCGTGTGGACGTAATAAAACAAACAGAGCATGTCCTTAAGATTGACAGCCCATAGACCTGTGCTCTAACAGCTGTTTCAGCAAGTGTCAACTACAATGTACATCACAGAATTGATTTTCACCCGCAGAGACAAACTTACAGTGGTAAAAAAATAATACAAATTACACGAGGTGTAGGCTTACTAGGTGGACGCTATGTGACAAACATCAATTCTAGTTAGACATGCTCCGCAAACAAAAGCCTGAAATGTATCTGAGCCCATTAAAATTGGAACTGGTCTTTGTCTGGTCTCATCAAAAGAACCTGTCCGTTCTGAAACTGGTTCTGAACTTGCGGAATACAGTTACCGGTGCTTTCAAAGAAAAACTGAAATGATATCTAGAGGGAGGTGAGCGCCAGGGTAATTAGGATTGGATAATGTGCACACTTTTGTTAATTAGAAGTATTGATGAATGGAAAAAATGTCTCTTCTTTTAATCTATATTCCTCCCACTTTCTTACTATCAATGTCTACTAATTTCTTCATAAGACATCTCTCTCTCGCTCTCTATCTCCTTCTCTCCCTCTCTCTCTCATCGCCGTTTCCCTCTACATCTTCATTACTACAAACATAATTGGGTTCTTGAGTTTGGCGCCAATTAATGAGTCAGCTAATGATGTGTTTGGTTGAAATCAATATCAACCACAAGTAATTAAGGAAGTGATCATGTACTAAATGAATCCCACATTCTGATCAAAATATTTGATTTATCATTCTAATGAGCTTCTACATCAAAGCCTCCTTCACATTTTAAAAAAATTAACAAAGAATAACTACCATGAGACCTGTTCGCAAACAGGAAGGTTATCGAAATATCTTCTGAAGTAGTTCTTGTAAATATCTGAATATATTGATCCTTCCTTGAAATAAAGTACAAACAATGACAATTGATTTTAGTATTTCTAAAACGGCTTGAGAAATTACCAAAGAATTAACATATTTAAGATCTGAACATTAATTCCATCTTGTTCAGTTTCCCCATTTCCTGACGAGTAGAAAGAAACCAATATGGAAATACAAGAGCTATGATGCATAGTTTGCCAATGTGTTTTCATTTGCAATGTAGAAGTTTTATCCAAATGAAAATATAGAAATAGCCATTGAAATTTTATGTAATTGCAAAATAATTAAACCACAATCAAGGAAATAGGAAAATGGAATACAAGAGTTGTTGATGATATTCTCCATGGCAACATAAAGAAACAAGTTATTCAATAAATCACATTGCTAATTACTACAGAAAAACAAGGTTTAATAAAAACATTTTAAATGCATGTAACCAGAAAACTTCATAATTCCCATTATAGCTATTGATATACCTGAAAATATTTGTTTTCAATAAAAGAAATTATCATAAATTAATCAGTAATCTACTAATGATTACTGCTGGATCATGGCATCTCCAGTTGCATTCATCAGAGAGATGGTAAAATGCAATTTATTTATTCAATAAAATTATTCAAAACACCCCTGAACTTTTTTTTTCAATAAAAGAAACTATAATAAATTAATCATTAATCTACTAATGACTAAATGCAATTCATTTATTCAATATAATTATTCAAAACACCCACATAACAAAATAACTCTTCGGTGTTCTGAAGAATCCTTTTGTGATATTGTCATGACTGGAAGGACAAGCTACACTATATCGTCAACTTCCAACATTTGCTACATTAACGTAATTTCTAAATTGATTTCTGACATGAAAGTTTCCCACGTAACTCATTGAAATCTGGATGCGTTTCGATTCCCCTGGGGTCCCTGAAGGTTGTAGAGGGGTCCTGAATGACCCCCAAAGATCACTAACAGCCTCTTGCAGCCTCAGTCCCAAGAGTGCCATCATGGTATATTTACATAAAATATTTCTAGCATCGGCACCAGGACACAAAACTGATCAGATATATGATGTCATCAAGGACACACAATTCCTTTTGAGAAGGAAACTGCTATTCTCATCTTCAGATCCACAGATGCAAGATTGTTCCTGTCTTCGAGACAGAACTACCCAATGCAATTATGAATTTGATGGATGGTGTAATTAAATTTGAACATGAGTCATGTGATTCCGGGCGATGAAATTGGAAGCAAACTTGACTCACGTGCGCCCTGATCTTCTCACTTTGGTAGACGCTGGGACCCAGTTGCTTGTTTTGGGGGAGGAAGAGGGGAGGGGGTAAGGGACCTTCTAGCTCCAGATTTCGATCCCTTGCAGCAAGAGTGCTTGCTCAATTTCACTGGTATGAGGGCTAATCAGCTAATTGTTTAATCTTCTCTGAGTCAACGGACTCGTTAAGTGTACAAAGAATGAACGGAGCAGTCATCGGTGTGTGCAGGATTGCACGGCATGTTGCTCATCTGTTTGCCAAAAAAAGTGGACTGTATTTGTAACTGTCATTCAGGAAACAATGAAGTCAGGAATTCTAAAACTGATTCTGATGAGTGTAGCAACTTGAGCAATAACTTCCTGCAGTCGTCACCAATAAAAATAAAAATAAATTTAATGTAATATTCAAACAGAAAATATAACTGTATTTCTTTAAAATTTGTGTCAATGAACATTTCTCCATATTTTCTTTGTGACATATCTAGTTAGTTCAACTGAGAACTTGTAATGGTGTTATCATTTTCAACATGTTTCATTTGGCACACAACATTATACTGAATAAGCAATCAAATTATTAAAACTTGCACATGCCGTTGTTAATTACCTAGACAAAAATCGAAGCAAAATCAACTCAGAAAATTAAAAACTTCAAACAGAGGACAAAAAGGGAAAAAGTAAACTGTTTTACGAAATGAAAACACAAAGCAAAGTTAAAAGGACCCGATGTGAAGCAAAATTAAATAGAACAGCTCAGATATTAAAGATGAAATGTTCACAGTTGAGGACCTTCTCTCTTGATCTTTCGTGATACCCCACGGAAGACACTACTGCGGAATTGGGTGCGCGGAATTAGTCTGCAGATCAATACAGCAATCAAGCGGAGATTGAATTCCACCACATTCTCATTCTTCATTGTCAAACTGGCAATGACTTGAAATGAACACATCTTTGTTCAGCGACCACCCTGTGGAGTTGGAGGCTAAAGTTGACGGCTAAACTCTGCGGCTAAACTTTGACTTCCTGTGGCGACCGATTCCTCCATGGGCAGAAACAATAACTCAGCCGGTAATTCCTCAGCTTGCTCCATCGGAACAGTATGGTCCATTTAATTATTTCACTGTTAATAACGCATAGAATTGAGTGCAAGGATCACTGTGCTGCCTTGAAAAAGCCATTCGTGGTCATAGCGGCAAATTAACTGATTGCTATTTCGGACAAAGACTGATGACATAAACATCCAGACCTCTGGTTCGGTTGTGTGGAATACTAACAAGTGTTAGGAACTTGCCGGAAAAGTTATTTTGCCTCTGAAACCAAATTTTTTTTTTAATCAATGTAAATGAACAAAAAATCCATGGAAAAGTTGACATTCTATTTTCTAAAGTTATTAGTCATAGCAGACAGGAAGTGTGATCACAGCTTCTAGCAAAATTGGTTCTGGCTATTCTCCAAAGGAAAAACTTCAAATATAGATAGATTTATGCCATAACATGTCTTGATTAAGTGGCGTCATGAAAGAACTGTCAATTTCCGAGACTAGGCAGATAATAGCAATGCAGTAGGTGGTATGGGAGTGTAGCCAACTATTCCCAATCCACACCATCAATGGAAACCACTTTTGCATGAAGTCTGGCACAGTCTTCTAGGAAAACCTTCACAAGACTGACTGAGAAATGACAGCAATGAAAGGAAATCATTACCCAAAATACATCGGGCTTGTAAAAAAAAACATGTAATGGCCTTGGGTGACATGTCACCTTAGTATGTGATAATAAAAGACTGTGTGACAGACAGACAGACAAGACAGACAGACATCTGTCACCAGTCTCAAACAGTGAAAATCACAGATCTGTCTAATGTGTAAAATTTAAAAACTCTCGAGTGTCCAAATTTCTTCGCCACCATGGTGCCAGACTCATCAAGAATGTGCATGCATTATTCACGAGAAAACGTCTGGGTATTAGCTGCCAACTGGGTTGGAAGACAATATGAACTCCATAATTACAAAAAATTATTAACATTATGATAAATCATTTCCTTTCGACCGAAATCTTAGATGATCTAATCTCACAATAATTACAAATTATGCTGGGAATCAATCTAAAACAGGGAAAACTTAAAGTAAAGACAAATTACGTTGAAATCTTTGAACAGGAATCGTGTCAAAATTAACACCCAATACTGCAAAATTACAACGAAAAACGAGTTATTTAATCAAGGAATATCGAGTAAAGTTTCAACGGGAATTGAACCTGAAGAGGATTCTCTGGCAGCATGAGGGAACATCACAGGTCATTGCTGAGAAACCAATAGACTAAAGTTCATTGGATTAGTCACCCAGTGCCACGAGCAGCTCCTGGACATGATCTAGACAATAAACCCTCCCTCGATGAACACTCTGGACAATAAGCCCTCCCCCGCCGAACACGTAGCTCACACAATATTGTTGGGATCTCAATGACTCAATATTGTCTTATCACGTTAAGAGAATCATCACATTAAGGCTTCCATTGCAGGATCATTGGGATCGAATCATGTAAAGCGTGGTGTCCGTAACAAAGAATTATGACGACCACGTGTATGACTCAAAAACCTGGGCATCTGGCCACCGAGGGGAACTGGTACATGATTCTGACAAAGAAAAACTGGCAACAAGTTCATGGTGGTGTTGACTGGCAGAGGCCTGGACAAAATATTATACATGTCAAATTAAACCTCTACAAGCTTCAGCCTTTTTAAACTGTAATGGATTCGCACTTATCGGAGTGAGTTATCGTTTTACGTCGCAGCGGGAATCTTTCACCCATATGCAATGATCGCACATTGGAAATCGAAGCCAAAACATAAATCTTCAAGAGTTTTTCCTAGCAAAATGCTAGGATACTCGTTAACTTTATCCCCGCTGAAGAATTTACGATCACACCACTATCTCTGGATGATGACAACAATTAGAGGGTTAAGATGTTTCCAATCTCAGGAATGGAAACTTACCTTTAAAACTTACTAGCGTAAATAGTGAAACAAATAACAAACGTTTACAAAAAAATATGAATTTCTACTAGCCCTTAGGATACTTTTAGCATTGGGACACTGATGGTAAAAAGAATATCAACATTACATACCAAAATTATAACAATAGAACCTTCACATGTCTTGGTGGTTATACTGTAAAGAATACAAACCCCAAACAGAAGAAATGTCAACCAGGGGTCATGTTCCCATATGTAATGACATCGTTAAGCAGCCATGGAGGACAAAAAGATGATCCCTAAAATGCAATATTTTCATCCACAAAGACTTATGAATGTAAACAATAGCATGGTCCCCAGTAATGCTCTATGGTCAGTAATATCAAGCGTACCATTCCACGAAACTCTTGTATCTACTAAAGAGTCCACAGCGTTCTCGTAGAGATCAGCGACAAACATAGCTACGAGAGCGCTCTGGTCTCTTAGAAGTCCTGAGAGCTTCATGAAAAGGGTGCCATGATGGCTAAAATGGATGCCACCAACTACTTGTTATTTCCAATACCTCTATATGTCTGGGTTCCTTGCTAGAACAGCACTGTAATTTACCAAGTATTCATTAAACCCAGTCAGCCAGTGGCACCTTGCAGGTTTCCATATCGACCCGGTTCCATATAACTGAAAAAGCCACGGACATCTAGACCAGGAAATTCATCAGTAGAAATGGGTTCCATCCATTCTCAGACCATGAATATATCAGGACGGAAAGTATCATCATATCCGACGCTTCAATGTAGATCCAATCAACCCACACACCAGCACATTCACCAACGCCAACACACTCATGCAAGAAGAATTCTTATTATCAAAGCACTTGGTTAAATAACTACTAGCTCAAACGAGATTCAACACAATTTCTTCTTACCCGTTAACCCTCTCCATGTTGGATGAGGCACAGGCACCATTCTTTAAGGCATCCGGTTGCCAATACCATGGACAGAGTCAATATCTTTTCGCACATTAAACACAAACCCAATTCCCATTATTGAAAAGATAACTGCCCACAATTTCTCAAATCGTACTTCCGAGACAAACAATTATTCCAAACATTCGTCGAATTGACAAGAACCCATCATTGGCTGTCTGTGCGTGAACGTTTAATATTCTAAACATAAAGCAATAAGTAGTCGTCCCCTACAAGCTAATTCCTATACAGCTGACATGGCAAGACTTGTCCTGCTGGCTCCATCAACATACGTAATTTCCTTCTCAGCGTGCAGAACCGACACCAACTATTTACAACTGCTTCAATATTTGTCAATCATCAGAGCATGACCTGTCATTATCGTCTTCCAGTAGATGTGGCCATAATCGGCTGGGATAGATTCGCTTGTAATAATCGGCTGGGATAGATTTGCTCGGTGGTTTCTCTCGTGAGAAAAAAAAAAGCCAGTCGAATTCACAAAATTATGGAGAAATATATGTGAGAATACTGATGAAGAATATTCACATACTGAGTAATAATTTAAAGATCCACAGAGGATCTCATTATCTGAATGAACATTTGTTATAATGGTTCATGGAAATAATGCAATGTTAATACTGTCATTATTTTCTTGAAATCCCAATACTAGTAGACATGTTCAAACTTTAACATATTTTGATACTTTCTCTTAGCTTAGAGTGTTACAAAGTTAAATGTACAGTTAATAATAATAATAATAATAATAATAATAATAATTGTCTTTTAGTCTATTATGTTTAACTGTAAAGCACATTTGAACATACTTAGTATGGAAATGGGTCTATATAAATATGTATAATAATAATGATAATAATAATTACCATAATAAATCATAAATGAAGCAACTAAAATAATTGTCGAGATTTTTCTCATCAGTGAGATCACAGGGTCTTCAAAGAAGTGATGCATTGACACAATGTCACGACAAGTCTTACAACACATTCTCAACCTGGGAACTTACTAACAAAAAAACAGTACCACCAACTGAAATTGATCTGGTATTGATGCCAGAACAGTCACTTCAAACAATCACACACTAATTTACCACAAGTATGTCAAGTGGTCCAATTAACACAAGTGTCGTGAATTACAGCTATCTTAATTATTGCTCCCAGTGCAAATACGTGTAATCTGATTAGTGGCTTTCGTCGTTAATATGAAATTATGAAATGCATAACGTACCATATTCACCCTTAATTGGATTCATTTTATTACTCAATTCCTCTGGGTGTTGTAACTCTTATGCAATGTGAGGCGTTCATTAGCTTGTCAATTTCTTCACAAGTCGCAGTAGAGCTATCATTAATACATAAGACCCATGTGTCCGACGCACGATTTTGTCATAGGTATGCTGTATTAATCATGAATTACGATCATTACCTGTGAATAAATCACACCCTGGGGACCGAAGACTAATCACCCCCCCACCCCCCACCCCCAAGATCACAAACCCTGGAGGCTGAATTCTAAGCTTATTCCCCTTTTCCCTGAAAGGTCATCTTCAGAGGTCAATTTTTAGATGACACTCTGACGAATGGTTAGCCCTGTTAGGAAATGGTTAGCCCTGTTAGGAAATCAGTCATCGGGTGTTATGCAATGTATGTGGAGAATGATGAGGAAATGTATGTAATGTACAGCTCTATAATGGACATCAAGAGGCTATAGCTTGTCATGTAATGCACATGAAATAAATGCTAAGATTGCAATGAAATGGACATGGAAAGTTAGGAAAGATTTGCAATGTACATTGAGAGAAATGAGATAAATTCTAATACTGTAATGAAATGTACATGGAGAAATGCCAGGAAAGACATTCAAGGAATAAGGAGAAAGGCTATGACAGATATGCAATGTACAAGAAAGGCGATGACAAACATGCATTGTATAAGGAGAAAGGCTAGGAAATATTTGCAATGTACATGGAAAATGAGTGAGAATGGCTATGACAGATATGCAATGTACACGGAGAAAGTTCTATGACAGATGTACATGGAGAAAGGCTATGACAGATATACAATGTATAAGGAGAAAGGCCAGGAAAGATTTGCAATGTACATAGAGAACGAGTGAGAAAGGCTATGAAATTAATGTAATGGACAGAGTGATAGACATGTACTGTGTGTGGTGAAAGGCAATGGGAAACTGTTCAACATAGATGCCTCATCTTTATTCCACTGATGAAACTGTTAGAGACATGGCTTGATCTAAAACAATCATGTAGAAAAACAGTACTATATAGTATACCTTAGTTGTAACATGGCTCTACTTCCACATTTAAAATAAAATAAAATAAAATTTGAAAATACTTGCTAGATATTATATATCTTAAATGCTGCCTGTGAAATTTTCCTTCCAGTGTTTCATACAAATGACAATAAGTAAGTGTTAAAATGGACAATTTTAACCCTGTCCAGCTGGATCAAATGCTACCACTTCTCCAAAGGGTATCTCCAGTTGTCTTCTGAAGACTAACATGGTAATAAACCTATATTTTTAACATCTCATCAACTATCCAGCGATAACTGACAAGGGTTGCAACTTTATGCAAACTGCTACAATAACAATGAAAGAAAATCTGCAAAGTTGATTCCATTACTTGGAAAGCTAACAAACCAAACAGTCCATCAGGATGTTATGGCCCCCAAGGATATTAAGCAAATCTCAGTTTAATTAAACATCATAAATGGGCTAGCATTGGCTCCAGCCCAGGAAATACATTCAATTTGGTATCTAATGAGATGACCCTGCCGAGGGTCGTTGGCTTCCAGTTGGCTTGGATAAAGAGCTGTGAACTAACACAGTACTAGAGGCCTTGTCTGGAAGACTAACGGTACAGTGCACTGGTCAAGACTAACGGTCAAGAGCTGGTCAGTGCAAGGACAGTATTGGTCCTGGAGTGGAAGAAGAGACCATTACCTAATTACAGAGTGGACCCATTGAACTGACCAGCTGTTGTACAAGATGTCCACGCTGTGACAGGACGACTTGACTGGACAAAGGACATGCTGCAAGGCATTTATTGTATCAGATACACTTTATGAATTTATGTATCAGTTCATATATCAATGTATCCGTTTATATATTAGTTTGTCACTTCATATATCAGTTTATATATCAGTTAAAATATTAATTTAACAGCTTATGTATCATTTTATCAGTTTATGTATCAGTTTATCAGTTCATACATCAGTTTCTCGGTTGATCTTATTTCCTCCCCTTGATATTTAATCATCACAAATGAATGAAAGATTCTCCTTCATGTGACTATAACATATAATACCTAAATTACCAAATTCACATAGTTCTCTTATGACAATAAATCTTTGGCAAGATAAATCACAGCCAAGTTATATTGTTAAAAAAAAAATTACATTATTTATTTATTTTATTTTAAAAAAATAATTTTTAATGGAGAAAAGAACAGGCTCTTTAAATGGCACAATACGACATTGTATTCAAGGATGGGTTGAGTGATTTGTTGCTTAACGTTGCAGTGGGTATATTTCACCCATTGGCGGCGATACAAGGATGGGTATGCAGTACATACAGGGATCATGACAGCCTATATCAGATGCTATAACTACATCCCATGCACTCCTATGGAGTGTGCCAAGCAGGATCCAAGCCTCAGAGGGCAAAAGAAATTGACGAGACAGATTCCACATGACAGGGGTCCTACTCCATGAAATTGCTGGCTTGTCTCCTTTAGGCACCTGGGGGGTTGGAGGGGAGAGTTTTGCTCAAGGGGGGGGGGGGGGGGGTAAATAACAGTGTTCCCTGAGAAAAGGAATGAATTCTTGTTGTGACAGTGCCCATCACTGTTTGTAAATTGGCTCGATTTTCTGTGTGATCATGGATTAAATTCAGTGAAATTGAGGCATTCAAAGTCCCCATCTCCAGGCATTTACGGCCCTCAATACAAGCCGCGATATTAGTGTTATCATGTTCAAAGCAGTCAATGAAAGAAAACATAAATGCTTCAACATTGCACTGTATTGTATAATCAGCATCCAATTTATAAGCAGAATTCAACATAAATTTCAAGAAACAAATTCCAAAATAAAAATTATAACTGTATCAATAATGATGTTTACCAAGCACAAGAATGGAAAAACCATTGTCTTGAATTGAATATTAAAATATATTGAATTTTGTAAAAATCCAAATGTTATCTGTATATTGATTGGACAATTTTATTTGCATTTATTACTAATCACAAGGGATCAAATACAACAGTCTGATCATGACTAGACTTTTAATGAATGCAATCAAGCAAAAAAATCCATGATCATCCCTAATACAAAAATCCACCTTCGATGCCCAAACCAAAAATCTGTGACGATCTCCAAGACAAAAATCCATTTCCAAAGTTGAGGGACGGCATCAGACAGGGCATTTCCTGCATAATTCCTAGCACTGGTCAAGTGGGGCAGTACAACTGACCATCACTGGGCCATGATGACTAGTGTCCAGTCTAATCTGGCAACACATCCATCCTGTAATTTGTTCCAAGGTCAAGTGCCCTATGAGTGGCTGGAGTGCCCAGTAGTCAGGTTTGGATTTCGGACAGGTCAAGCTACTGTCTGTCCACTTAACTGGTCAAACCTTTTCCCTGACCAGAATGCCAGCTTTCAAATCAGACCGTGCCGTTCCATAATGGTATTAGCCGTCTTTGCTTTACGCATTGTTGGAGGAATCTGTACAAGTTTTTCAACAGGCTTTAGAAGTTATGATAATAAGGGAGGTTCCAGCTTGACCTCTCAATTTGACCTCTGACTGACCATTAGTCATACCCAGCTTCTTTTAAAAGAATGAATTGAATTATTGTTTTACGGCACAACAGGAATCTTTCACCCATACATGACCATATAAGAGATTACTCTACAGTGAAAATGTGGTGATATGTTTATAGTAGGATGTGAACCTGTAGAAATGTGTTTACAATAAACACAAGCACAAACCAAAGATGATAACTGTAGCTTACATTAAGATATACCCCCCCCCCCCCATCCCTGTCCTCAAGTGGAACACTTTTCTAATGAGAAAATATTAACTTAAAAATTCCTAAAAATGTAATTGAACATTCTAAATTACAAATAAGGAAAATAGTAGATTTGTACATCAGACAAAAGTTACAGATGTTCAACGTTAAATCAATATTAATAAATATACCCATATTCTATACTTTGATTGATTAATTCAATCATCATTTAAAGGCACACAGACAGTACTATTTCAACCATGTTTATTTACACTATTCACTGAATAAATAAGAAAACATTATTTTCACATCACGATCCATCTCATTCAACTTTTACATCTCATTCAACTTTTACATATTCAACTTTTACATCTCATTCAACTTTTACATCTCATTCAACTTTTACATTTGCAATGTCATAGGTTACGTCCAAGGGGTGATGACAAATGTCCAGCTGTAGGGGGTGGTCAAAGGGGTGACCGGTCCCTCATCCCTTTGTTGTCATTCAGTCAACAAATTAGAGCCCATTAGGCTGAGCTATTTGATGACAAATAGGTTTAAAATGATTTATTTCATAATTAAAATCCATTGCAAACTGATGCCCAAAATGATTCACAGAATAAGATTTATCAGGAAGGATTTTGGAATAAGGGAGTTCGTTTCCTGCTTTTATTTGCAGCCATGCGTGTCAAATTAAAATTAATAAGATCGTTACTGAATTAGTGCATAAATTACTTGAGATATATCATCTGTCACACCTGTTTCTGACCAAAAAAAATAAAATTATCCAGATGGAATTAATATTTTTTAATTTATGGTATCTACGTATTTTGAAGAACATTCAAACTGTGTTTGAAATGTCATCTGCTTACTTACAGGATATTACTCAATGTTGTATTTTATTTAATATCAACATTATGTCTTGAGTGAAATCATTTATATTTCCACAAATCTTAGTGATGTTAATTGATATATTTTTGAAAGCTAATACACGTTTAATTCACTCTTGTCACTCCAACACAGAAAAACAGAAAGCATGACATAATAAACCAAGATAATAAACTCATAAAACAGAGTTAAACAGTCTAATTCTTGGCTTACCATCAGAATTTTAATATGTAAAGGATTATTATAATACAAACATGGCTACTTCCGTTCAAACAGGGTGAAATATAATATCTCGTAATATCTGTTTACACACCTCGTTAAATTATGCCACATCATGTATGCTTCTGATTAATGCTAATAACTTTCCATTTAAATTTCCTATTAGGTAAATTTCACGACCATTAGGTGTGAAAGACAAAACTTCCGTTCGTGTCAGCACCAACTCAGTGGCATAATTATGCGAGAAAATTAGATATCTCGCGAGCAAGTCTGACGACAATTTACAGACCACGATTTCAAGTGTCTCTGTGTCAAAATGCTAAAAGCAAAAAGAATGAACAGCAAACATTGGATGGAGTTTGAGATTTAGCGGACAAATATTGAAATCTCGAGCTATTTTATCATAATGCCAACTTGGCACCCATTAAACGTAGTAAATGCATGATAAGCCTCGAGATGAGAGCCGAGATTGGTTGAATATAAAACCCTGGAAGTGTTGTATTTGAACAGCAACCCAAATAGAAATAGAAGTTATGTTTCGACATTTCGGGGATTATTTACACCTTATTGATGGCAGCATGTCAATTTGAGAACGTGAGCAGTGGTTAAATTATTAAGAAGACCGGTACATTACTTTCGCAGATTCTTGGATTAAAACATGATTGGTTTCCGTCAAGTTATTTCTGAACGATAATGCCCATGGATCCTGCGAAATTGCCTACATAAATGGATTAAATTGGCAAAACTATTTCAGTTTCCAAAATCAGCTAAACAAGTTCTGATACCAATTATTTTAAGAAACTAATGAAATTTTCCAAAGTGGCCACAATTTGAAAATCAATTCAAATTGAGTAAATACTGCCACTGAAGATACTGGAACAACTGAAGCAAGAAGACAGAAATTGATCCGAAAATTCCATTAAAAAAAGTCACTAAAAAGACAATTTCAGAGAGCATTGTTTACCAACCAAACAGGCCACCATGGTAAATTATCACCACCATGGGAGCTACTCATGTTCAGCTTTATCGAGCTAATCCCCAAAAGAAACATTACCCAGAAAACATATGATACAAAGAAAGCAGTGGTATAATAGAAAACATGAGGGTCTCAGCAGTGTTCCTTGTCGAACCCCTGCTATTGTATAAACAGGGAATGCAATGAGGTCCATACTGAAAACACCACAGTGGTTAAGGTGTTAAGAGATACAGCCTTCATATTGATCAGACTCATGGACACACTGCAGTGCTGCGATTGCTGGCTGGCATCTCTTGCTGCTAACAGCTTCTCGCCTTCTCGCTTCCAGTAAGACAAGTTCAAGAAGGGGGATTCAAGAGGATGACTGCCCAACAAGACGTGCCAGACAAGGGGAGGATGAGATCCTTTGCGATGTATCGATACACTACCTACACTACAATTATTATGTACTACAAGTTCAGTGTTTATCGTGTCGTCCTGTTATTGTATGTGAAACCGGGAGACATGTTCAGATAGCCATTAAGTTGGCTGTTCATGAATCCCGGAAGTTTTCAAATAAATATTGTTTAAAAAAAATAAAAATAAAAAGGAATTATTAACTACTACAGCCATTGTCTACTCTCCAAGATTGACCTAAGGGGGAAATGTTCATTGATGAAACTAGACCAGGAAGGCTAAATGTTGTAAACTGTTTTTGGTCGAATAACAAGATTGGAATAATGATTCTCTTAGAACTATGGAACCGATACATTTGAAAATGATAACTTAATAAAATGTTTTGTGGGTTGGGTGGTAGGTGTGGAATGCAAATGCAAATACTGTCATCACTTGAGCAAAATCTACCAAAAGCACAACATTCTTTCATCACTTGCAGATCTTTTACATCAATAATCATTGTCCAAACAAACAATTAAGACGTATAATTTGTTAGTGAACATGATCCGTTAACTCTATAATAACCAATACCCTTGTATCCTAAGAACTGAAGCTGGAGTTATTTCGTGTTTGAAATGTCCAATATACAAGCAGCCAGTCTGTACCTAGTCCCCTTCCTAGGTTCATCAATCATGGCTCCTTACACATCTGTCAGCATGCCTCTCTCCTCTTTTGTTTCATGTGATGGGCAGTGCAAGAAGTGTTTCTTTCTCCGTCTCATTGCCCAGTTCATTTGTCTGCCTAATTACTACTGTACTTCCATCGTCAGTTTTCTGGACAGCAGTAGACAGGGTGGCACGCTCCGGAAACACTGAAGTGCCAACATTTTGTGTGCGTTCTCAGAAGGAATGCAACTTGCAAGCCACAATACATAAATGACTAGGGTTCCTACACCATAGAACAATTGCAGCACTGCAAAGGCCACAACTCACTGTATAGCAAGTAGTGACTATTGTAGGACCAAGATTGTTCAGTGCAATGGGACCCAGAGCACCCTTTCATGAAGCTCTTGTATCCCATAAAAGATGATTTAAAAATATTATTTTAAATTGGGGTTTAGATGGAGCCGCTTTCAAGATTCTTTCACTTATAATATATCATAGCTTGTCAGTTCTAGGGCAGGAGGAAGCCTGCAGCATCCGTAGCGGGCTGGTACTGACAAGACCAAGGATGATAACTGCATTGCCACGGTACAGACAGCGCATCCTATCAATATCGCGACATAAAGGTAACTTCCGCGAACATTGATACCTGGCCCCTCGTACTCAGCATATTACTGCATATATAAAATACTACTTTCCTGCAGAATGTTACTGTACAATTAAACACAAAAAGCATATTACTGTATATATAAAATACTACTGTCCTGCAGAATGTTACCGTACAATTAAACATAAAAAGCATATTAGTGTATATAGAAAATACTAATCTCCTGTACAATTGACTGTACAATGAAAGATATATACATATAATATAGAAAATACTACTTTCCTGCAAACTTTTACCATATAAGATGGTGACAAAGCTTTTAGTACATACACAGGTTATAATACATGACATTCAGCCGAAAACACAGCCTGTGATTTGCCATATGTCAGACTGGACGGGAAGACAAATAATGTACATATACACCGAGTGTCACACATAATGAAAACCCTGTGTGAAACATCTGACATCAAGGCAAATGTTTTCTTATGCTTATTCCAATCCAAACAGAAATCCATCGAAAATACACGGATAAAAAAATATGCTCACAATCACAAACAGGAATTGACAAATGAAAAATCCATCAGTTTCAAGATTTCTGACCATTGGTCATCCCGGAGGGACAGAATTGATAATAAGAACTGACCGATATGAAAATGAAACCCAATAGCCTGGGAATATTAAGGGAAATATAGATTTCTTAATCTCCACACCCAAGAGTGCGAGACTGTGTTTATTTTCTTTAACTGCTCGCAAAGTGGTTCGATTTTATCGCTCATAAAACACTCCCATAATCAATGTTTGTACTTCCACAGGCGGGCAGAATCCAAGTTAATTATTGCAAGCCCTAAATAAATAGAAATTCAGCTTCATTATGAATATTAATAATAATAAATCAATTGTTTATTTGAGTTTTTTTTGGTCATTTAGTCAGTCTCTAGTGGGGGTACTAATAACTGGCAATAAAGAGCACATTAATAGAAGCCATATATCACCACTGGAACTTTCTCAACCCGAGAGCAGATATGAATAGTTTGACAAAATTTAAGGCTACAACATCAAATGGGTTTAAATAATCTGTTTAAAAATAATAATTTGAATTGGGGATTAGAGCCTCTTTCAAGATTCTTTCACTTATATAAAGGCTTGTCTTTTGTTGATAAATTGATCATATTTATTTTTTCTTAAATTATCAATACATCTTTAGGTTGTGAAATTAATCATGAAACAATTCTGAATAATTCTATATAAATACTGTTTAAGAAAGTAAATAAATAATATTTTCCCCAAGGAAATTATGAAGATTTTACTATATTTAATTGAAGTTAAACTTCCATTTAAATCCTAAGGGAAAAACAAGTGTTCAAACCCCATGATTAATGTACGACTATATTCTATTTTACAAAGGATGTTCGTAGAAACCAGATTTCCAGGAGACATGAAAGCCTGACAAGAAATACAATGTGTTTCTACTGTCTGCCTCAGGTGGTTAAAAAGGGAGAATCGACGCTGATTATGTTCCGCTAATTGCATTGTGACGGTCTGGTCTTCACCTTCCATTGTCAACATTTTTTTTCAGAAATGCGCAGTCTTGGATCTCCAATTTATTCAATTTAATAGAAATCACTGCATCCTGAAGGAATTCCAGCATCCATTGGAGACCTCCCCTGGAAATTAGGCGAATTTGCAGTTGAACAGACTTCAGGAATTGACAATGTGTCAATTGAATTATTGCCAGAATTGAATTCCGCTACACATTTTAGGAGAAAGTGCATTCCAGTAGCTCCTTTTTTTAATTAAAAGGACAGATTTAAATGTGATTAAATCAATACTGCATGGTTTAATGTTATTTATTTTAACATTATCCTACTTCTTCCTAATAAATGCAACTTTAAAGACACAAGATTGCATAAATGTTATATAAAAGATAAAAAAGATATCCCATGAAAATGTTTCTGGAGGATGTCACCTAAAACTGTTCTTTGTCAACTGACATCAATTTATTCAAAATCTTAACAGTGATGGATGATATACGGCACCCTGTGGAACCCATCTCTTATCATGTGGATTAAAGCTACAGTAAAACAATTGCAACCCTCTCTATCAGCATGCCACAGTCAACACAAACTCATCACTGTAATTTCCTCCACTTTTAAAAATTTCCATATTTTAAAATGCAATGGTATTTTCAGCTGGGATGCCATCAATGGGCCCTCAAGTCAATTTTTCAGGAATGAATGACGGTGGAATATCTAGAAAATTGTTGAAGGATGGCATCATTTGTCATAGCCAGGCCTTTGGGAAACCTTGGTTCTTCTGGCTCCTTTTAAATGTGACCATTGCTTGGCATCAATGAGTGCAGAATGTCAGTCACAAGCCGTGAAGCCTATAGAATTTCTATTTCATAGACTTCGGTCCATTTACTAGAGTCTGAAACTGACTTGTGCAAAAAACCTTCTCTCTTGTTGGATTAACCCTCCCACTGCTGCATTAGGTACAGGCATTGGTCTTTAGGATACCTCTGGTTGTCTCCAGCATGGAGAGAGTTAATAAAAATCACTACATAATAATAATGTGCACATGCGCTCAAAAGCGTGATCATAACAATACATTATTTATTACCCCTGTCAATTAACTTTAGACGATACCCAGCACCCCGAGATTACGAAACCATATTGAGTATGAAATCATGGTTTTGTTCACAAATCCCCATCTAAAATTTGAGCTTGAGCATGAAATCGTACTCAAACCATTCCGTAATCTCTGGGCCTGTCATTCAAATGTTCCTATTGTCTTGGTACAGGTGTATCAACCACTGGACCTATGTTGGATTATTAATAAATTACATGAGCAGACAAAACCAATGATAAAAATTTCTAATGACAAAAGCAAGACACTCGAGGATCAGCTGAAACAGTCAGGTTCCTTGAAGCTGAACCAAAGCCAAATGTCCACTGACTTTACACAAGAAATCTAACATCCAGTGTCACGCAATCATGGAAATCCACGTAACACAACCCCTCTTGACACACCTTGTTCACCCGATACTCAGTAAATCATCTGTTGGCAAATGACATGCCAAAACAAGGTGATATATACAACAGCTTACACCGGACTAGCTCAACAATGGCCTGAAATTGAAATCCAGCTCTATTTCAGGTGAGAGATGATGCTGCACGACTAACATGGTTACAAATTGACCTTTCAGTCATGACATCAAAGGGAAAGGTTACACACTGTCACGGTCAAGCTGTAGATCAAGGGGGTCTGGATAGGGTTGCAATAAAGTATGATTACATTATATACCATCATCAGCCATGTAATTTTCCAATCATTTAAGAATAAAAAACCTTTCCGGTACCTTGCAACAGGACACTTTCTTCCACTGCAACAAAACAGATACTTTAATATCCATCTGCCTTTGTTGCATTTTGCAACGCTGTTAAACAAAGAAAAGGATATACGATATCCAAAACTAGGGCGGTTTATATCAGCTAAGGATTGTGCCAACATAATAGCCACCAAGTTAAACCATTATTATAGTTTTTTTCCAGGGTGATACAATCTGCAAGGCTGTGAAATTGTAGCTGACAGGTTTTTGTGTGAAATGTACTCATTTTAATGCTTGACAAGTTGATAAATGAAGCCTATTTTCACCTGGTGTTGTCAATGTGTTGCCCCACCCTGCCAGATGGGACGTGATAATTTAACAAATGACCAGCCTTTGTCCAAAAACATATAGACCACTTAAAACTGGCATGTTACTCTTGTGTGTCATGTGGGTCTAGTGTGTCATGTGTCTAGTGTGTCATGTGGGTCTAGTGGGTCATGTGGGTCTAGTCTGTCATGTGGGTCTAGTATTAGATGTTACAATTTATCCTCATACCATAAACATTAAATACTGTAGAAAATGACGGGAAATCAAAATATAGCCTTTTGCAAAATATAATTATCCTACTAAACAATAAGTATCTAACTAGTCTCAGCCAGTGGGGTTATTTCTTTGGCAAAGTCAGTATTGTATTGCTCACAATCCAGGACACTCAGGTTTGAATCCCAATATCAACATGGTTCTGTTACAATGGCACCAGATAGTAGTACTACTCTGAGCAGATACTGACCAGGGTTCCTGTTCTACAGAATGACTGTAGAGCCATGAGAGTAGTAGCTCCATATACTCCCCAGGGTGTTGAGAAGGATCACTGAGTGCACACTGATCCATTGACCACGGATAATAATGTGGCACTTTTGAGCATGCCATAGGGGGTGCATTCGTAATTCTGTATAGTGAGTTATGACTCTCGTAATGCAATGATCATTCAGTGGAACAAGACTACTTGTACAACTAACTAAACACACAGTGCAAGCATACCCACTAAAACTAGCCTGCATTCATGAAATGTATAAAAGTCTATATCGGTAACAAAAATAAACATTTCTTGATGGAATCAAACATGTCCAGGACGTTTCACATTCCATTACAAATGACCGACTACACATGGAGTGACAGCATCTAGGAACAACAGGTTAATGAACACATACACATGTCATCGTGCCATGCTTTACCCAATGGACTCAACTACAGGTCCTGACAGTTTGAAGTTCTGAATGAGAACCCGATGCTGGTCAAGCTGTGCAAGCAGATCCTGTTCCAGCAGCTGGGAAAGGAAGGGAGAGATTATATCCCCTTAATCCACTCCACCTAATAATGCCTCACTGCTTTAACCCTCTCCCTGCTGGATTAGGCAGAGGTACTGCTCTTTAGGGCATCTCCGGTTGCCTCCAGCATGGAGAGGGTTAAACAACAGGCTTTGAAGGTAGGTGAATGGGTTATTAGTGTGCACCTTCATGAACATCCTATTCAGCACAAGCAACTTTCACAGCAAGTATTACACTATCAGAGCAAATACTATAACAACAATCACTTCAATTATCAAAGGACCACTGTGTATATCATAGCAAATATTACAACCAGTACTGCATCAACTACCATTGCAAGTACATGAATACGCAAGTACAGCAGCGAGTAACACTGCAAACATCACAGCAACGATAACAAATCCAATGATTACATGAGTCAGTACCACAGCAGCTACAACCTCCATTGTCATAACTACCACAGCAAGAATGAATGAATTAATGAATTAATTAGTGCTTTACGTTGCAGTGGGAATATCTCAACCATACACGACGACACCACAGCAAGAACTACTGCAAATAGTGCTGCCTGTACCACAGAATTACCCCAACATGTACCATATCAAATACTAAATTTAGAAGCACCAACTACCAGAACAAGTACCACAGAAGATACCAACCAAATTATGATACCATTTAGTATCATCATTGCCAGCATCACTTCAACCACCACCACAACAACGCCACCAACTACCACTGCCAGCACCACACGACCAACTGCAACCAGTACCACACCACCCACCACCACAAGCACTGCAGTGCAGCAAGCAATATAGGTGGGAGATGCACAACATCTTGTACATTAGAACTGATGACAGCCAGCTGATTGCATGGGGAGCAGTAGAAACTCTGGAAACCATGTCGGGGGAACTACTTCAACCGACCAAAAAGTCATCGCATTCTGGGCGGCATGGAAAAGGGCAAGTATTATTCTATTGGGTGATGATGACCACTTGATGACTTGTTATGACAGGTGAAGCAGTGAGTCACCAATCTCACATTATGCACCTACTACATAAATGTTAGAGGAGACATCTGGTTTGTGTTAACGTGGAAATATTGGCCTCTTTAACAAGACCTGTATCTTAATCTTTGTTCTGGAAGACAAAGAAAATATAAATCTAGACGAGATTAGAATATAGTATACACAGGAAAAGGAATTGTTTATATATTTGATTTTATTATTTATTTATTTACAATTTTTATTTAATTTATTAATTTATTTATTTTGTTATTTGAAAGAAATTATTTTATTAAATGTTGTGTTCAGTGTATGTACTATATGATGGTGGAATGCTGCTACATAACAACCCATTGTCATGTTAACATTTACAGGAGATGACAGGCAGGCCTTCTTTAGTTGTATTTTGTACCGTGAATGGATAACAGACCAGGAAGCTTGAAGATTGCTTTCTGCAACAAGATCGCACATCATCATTCAGTCTCGGTAGACTGCCCCAGGAATTGAGGTTATTTCTCTAATAGACAGAAAAATCTCAAAAACTATGTTCCTTGGCATTCTCCATAGTGATAGAATAATTCCAGTGTCAAAACTATGCAAGATTGACAACCTAATTTCAGTGGCAGAACTTCATTATTCAAATATCCCCATTTTATACGTTCATAACCAATTCACAACCAACATACATAGCCAAGATTTGAGCTGTCAAATTTGTCATGCATTCATTAAAAAAATCCATCCAACTTTAAAAGTAGCTGAGTTCTATATATGTACTACTGGGTAAATAAATACAAATATAACAATGTCTCAATATTTGATGATATTACAACAACAATTGTAAACAAAATATAATGTCTCAATATTTGATATTACAAACAAAAACAAAAAACTTATTACAAAACATTTTAATAAAAAACGGGGAAAAAAATGATATCACACAAGTTGTTTTTTTATATCAAACAATCATAGTTCTATGCCGAGCGCAAAAACCTCCATATTCACAAGAACCTTGATGTTAATCAAAATAAATATTGATGTCGACGGAAACGTTGTATTTACACCTGTGACTAAGATGGGGCACACCGTTCACCTGGAGATTAAAAAAAAAGGAAGAAAAAAAATGTTTTCTTTGATAAATTTCTCTTTAGAGGAACCTCAATGGATGACAGTTAAAGCATTTACCAGCGAAACAACAGATGTGTCTATTTACTCAGTTAAAAACAAAGCTGTTATAATACAAGAGGAAAATTAAACGCTGTCAGATTACGAGGCAGCTGACATTTTGTGAATCGGGGAAAATACGAATTATGAAGAAACAACAACCCTCTCAAAGGCAATATTCTTCACTTGGTGATTTATGATAAATGCTGGGTTAGATTAGGAATCGGAAAAGGGGCTGGGAAAAAAAGAAGATATTCTGGTCTGATATCACTACAGACAGCTTTGATCTAATGGTTAGGGATATTATAAGTACACCCATTCCTTCGCTACCTAGATGTGTCACGATATATTCAAATCGGATCTAAATCAACACATGGACTCCGGACATTACAGTTGAATACGATCACGTCAATTTTTGCGGTAACAGACAAACTGTGTGGTTTATTAGGAAGGTAGATTAGTTTTTCGGATAATAAATCATCTCCATTTGTATGCGTAATACTTTTGATTGGAAGCAGCAGGTAATTTTCATGAGAATATGGGATGGTATGACAGGTGTACAGAATAGTTTTGACATGAAAGACACATCTGTGTGACACTCATAAAAACATTAACAGTTAAAACCAATCTATAACCAATGCCATGTGCATCACATATAAATACTTTGCAAAAGAAATTGACAACAAAATGTATAGGAATTTAAACAACTTTTCCCTGAATTATACCAGTTCTGTGGATGGGATAACATAATTATTTGCTTATCAAAAACAGAGGGAAACATTATGAATGTAAATTAATTCAAGGTTCTGTGAAAAAGAAATCCCCAAAATATCTACTCGATCTTGAGAATAATTATTTCTGAAATCCTCGTCATAATTAATAAAATAAAATTTTCTTTGGAACATTGAATTCTCCAAGATGTGGCCATACAATTATGAAAGGTACGCAATTTTATCAAGCTGCGAAAATGACAAGTGAAATGTACAAGTGAAACAACATACCTCTGAAATGTACATTGAATGACATGTGTTCTCGAAATGTACACTCGAAACCGACTGAGTGAAAGGTACATGGGGTGATTGACAAGCTGCAGTAATACATTACTCTACAGGAGATACATATGTGTTAGTGTACATAACACCAAGGAGCTCTCTCGGCTCTCGGAGGTAGAAATGTCAACTCTCCATCTCGCACACATGTGCACCGACGTTCATTGTTACTCTCCAATGTCTATTTCATGCATGTCGATATACGATACTTCTGGCATTATTCTAGCCAATTGCAACTGTGAAAAGATCTTTGGTATTTATTTTTATTTATTTAATTTATTTTTTTTCGCTTTAAGAAAGCGATATTCACGAGCATCTGAACAAACAACTTTCCTCCTAACTAAATGCATTATCAAATTATTCCAAATTACGTATATGTCTGTATTTGAATAAAAAGGTAATCATTTTCTTTCTAGCTCAATTTTTTCCCCCCAAATTATGATTACACAAGTACCTGAACAAACACAATCATCTTCCTATTTCAAACTAAATACATTAAACATTTATTCCAAATAATGTATGTTGAAATATTTAAACAAACACAAAATCATCATGCTACTTCTAGCTAAATACATTAAACAATTATTCCAAATTATATATATGAAAGTATCAACAACAAACACATAATCATTTTCCTTTTAGGTGAATGCATTAAAAAATTATCCCAAAGTGTAGTCATAAATATTTTAACCTAGTAATTATTTTCACGATGACAATAATTTATCAAAGCACAATAGAGCAGGAACGAAAATGGAAAACAACAAAGAATGTTATGAATGGGCTAAATAGGGTAATCCCAGGCTGGAAACGGAAATGGATTTGTGCTAATGACCTCAATCAGGTCCTGACTATCCAGGTGTAAATCTGTATCAACATTCTGACACAGTACTGAAACTGGCTACACACATCTCTATCTCTCACGAAACTTGACATTCTCAGGTTCTTGTCAAACCTCTACCACAAAATCCCTGGTATCTAACAGATGGTCACTGCATGGTCAGTCCATGGTCATTGGTCATCTCCTTGGGTCCCCCTACCCCCCACCTGTGACACATCCACGTGTCTGGACAAGACCGGTCAAATCTGACCCCTTGGACAATTACAAACACCTCTGGTCAGTTTGACAGCTGAGGACCCTAGTGGTCAAACACTTTTACCTGTACTGGTCAGACTTTAAGTACACTAATTTGTCAGACAGCTGCCTCGAACAGAGACTTGTTGTGTGTTGCTCTCCCTGAAGTATATTTGCTCTACGCCATTAGCCGGAGCCTTTAGGGCTCTGTTTGATGTACAAGCTCTATAAATACGAGATTCTCTTGTAAACCCTCATATTTAAACATGCATAAAACAAAATTCCTTAGCAATATTTGACCAGCGTTCGGTGCCAAGACGTTTTAAGGGTTCCCGTCATTGTAAGCTTTCCGCAAAGAACTGGAGTGCACATGCTGGTGTCACATGGCCAACACTGACGTGACACTTACCGTTACAGTGACAATGAGACAGAGTTAACTTCATTATGAAGAGGAGAAATCTTCAAAAAGGAAAAGTTGGCTTGTCATTGGGCTGTGATTTAGCATCACTACAATGACATCCATGAGTAGCTATATTAACCCACTGTACCTTTTAACCCCATCCCTGTTAAGATTAACCTCAATCATGTATCTATAGGGTATACACAGTTGCCTCTATCAGACAAAAAAGGTTACAAAATCTTTCTTTAAAAAAAAAGAAGAGAAAAAAAAGTATTTTATTTTTAAAAACATTCATTTTTAGTTTGGACAATGTAAAATAAATTGCCCGATATTAATTACAGGTAAAGCAACAGACAATTGTTGTTTCAACGGAAAACAAGCCCAGGCTGCAATACCCAAGACACGTCCAGGGTAAATAAACTGACTCTGGACAAATAAATTTGTGGATATCCATTGATCCGTGGAAAATGTCCATGCTTGTAATTAATATTACAAATGAGTTATGCGTGACAATGGTAAAAATATCGACAAATACATAGATGACAATGAATACCAACAGATAGATTGCTAGATAGACTAAGATGGACGAACTTGAACCATACAACACTGCCTGAACATGGCTGGGATTATCTAGGGTGTAAACGGTGTGAAAAATTGACACTCAGAATTTTCTGGACATTCATCAATCATTGTCTCGTTACCATCAGAATGTATACATGCCCTTACCACCACAATGTAAAATTATGTAGTCAGATTTCATACACAAGACATAGAAGAATCGGGCTGTCTATTGGCAAATGAGACTGTTTCGAGTTTCAAGATATTTATTTCGCAGGGCGTCAATCATTATACAATCTTGTCTACCGAAAAATAGCCCTAGCTGTTGATCTATTCCAATAACAAAGCAAATCTCCGATTTATTCCGACAAGATACATTACACCCTATCAATCTTACTACGATAATTGAACAATGTCATCTAATGGTTCCCAAATTATGAACTCATTTGGTTTTAAAAAAAACATAGTAGATCTACTGTACCAAAAGCCCTTTCGAAATAAACTGAAAATGTCAAAACGAGAAAATAACATCAAGATCTTTTAATTTTTATTTGATAACACATGATATCACAATTAAGTGAACTGGATTTCATTACAGTGTCAGATTCTTGATTGGAATGCGGAATAATAAGGTAGACTTTAATGACCTCAGTACATGACCTCTTCACAATAGTGGCTCTCTATACACAGCACTGGGTGGTTAGCTACGCCTCTTGCTTGTCTTTATCACTACACCCACCCACACAGCTTCGGGACAATTGAAATCGACATGTAATTGACATTCACTCATGTGTCAATTATACCACTAACATGATTGTCGATTGAGCTCGAATATAAAAAAAATCCTACAAAAAATAATTATTTTAATTTTAAGTAATGTATTAAGGTGATCACAAAAGGTGTAATACAAATTTTAAAAAAAGATAAATAAATCCAATAAACTAATAGATATTTTAATTTTAAATCATGCAACATCTACATAGAATTAATTAAGGTACCCATCAAATAATTTTAAATAATTTTTAAGAAATCCCCCAAATCAAAATCTCATAGTCACAATGTATTAAGGCACTGAAACACATTTTACCCCATAAATACAGCGACCGATGTAAACAATAGCTTTTCATCGAATTGATAAAAGAATTCATCCGCGAGTGAATCAAACAGACGATGAGCTCGAAAACAACATTCTGTGGAGGTGTGCCATTATCACGCAACGTACAATGTGCTCGTGGCAGCCGTTGGAGGGGATTAGTGTTGGATGGATTAGCATCGGAGGGATTAGCGTTGGAGGGATTAGCATTGGAGGGATCATCAGTGTGGTCTGTTCGGATGCTCGCCGACATAATCCTGCACATGGGCTACCGTGATGGACCGATGTGAGCGGCAGGTTAAGGTATCCATCGATCTCACAGACTCCACTAATGCCAGTGAATCAACGTTCGCAATTTCCAATCAGCGAGATGCAAGGTTGGTTCGGTTGTCGGGCTGGTAGAGGCTGCACATTGCATGTCAATTGATCAGAGAAAACAAGGAAACTAGGGCACCTGCTCAAATAGAAAGAACTGGTCAATAATTTCCCCTATATTCCTCCTCGCCACTAATAATATTACCCTCCCGACACGGCACCGCGACTTGTTTGTTGTAATCAACACATCAGTTTCTTAGCAACAAAGCAATCTGTGGCTATGGTTCATATGATGGAATAGAAATAAAATACTGTAAACAAAGCCAGTCCTTGATGAAAACATCGTCCCATGCATATTAAGGAATGTAATGAAATATCCATAGAATTCCAACCTGTATGTTTTCGATCTTGGGTTAACAGCCTGAATTTTCAATCACGATTTTAGCAATACCATAAACTGACAATAATCACATTTAACGTTTAATTATGAAACGTTACAATAAATGTAACCCCTTCCCTGCTGGCTTAATCACTGCCCAATCTCTTGTTTCCAGCAGCAGAAAGAAAGGGTTAAAGAGAATAATCAGAAGAGAGGGACAAGAGTTAAAGGCATGGCTGCTTCAGAAAGGACTAACGCATCTTGTCAAATTACTAAATGTACATCTTATCTATTTGGTCAGCTTCGCTACTCAGAAACCAACCAAGCATGCATTGACTTGTCAGCTGGGGGCTACGGTGACGCAACATGACCGATAATGTATTGACAACATGGTATTGGGAACGAAATTCAAAGTATGTCGACCTGCCTCGGCAAGGCATCTTCTCAAAATATTCCAAAATAAATATTTACGGAAATGAGCGAGTTATTGTTTGTGTTTTAAATCGCAGCGTGAATCTTTAACTCATAAGCGATGATATTTATGGAAATAGTTTATTTTAAAGTGTATATGGATGTAACAGGTTACTCTGGCTTTAATAGAGTTGTAATGATATTAACCACCTATATGCTGTAATCAGACAACAGATACCCAATACAGCCATGATGTTAACATAATCCAGGAGGGAGATGGTTAAATTTCACTAGTAATTAAAGCCACACTTTTTTGTTGAGATAAAATAAAAAGCTGTAGAAATATATGTAAAACTATACACTCTGTGAGATATTTAAAACCTTTCATTGTCCATGATTACATAAGTCAGACATCTAGAGAACAACACGATACAGTGTTAACTTCCAACAATAAAAAAAACAACATTAACAAGCAATGAACAAAGAAATTGAGGTAAACTAAAAATAAACATCAAGCAGCCAGGTCATCGCAATACTGTCGTTTATTAACATAACCCTCTCCCTGTTGGAGGCAACCGGAGATGTATAAAGAGCCGTGCATGTGCCTAATCCAGCAGTTATAGGGTTAAACAGCACGCTTTCTACGCTTCACCGTCATCGACCACTCATGCAATAAACATCGTCTGAGAATAGCCGCCAATGTATCTGCTATTAAAGAACATTTAAACTGCTCTCATGTAGAAATTACAGTGTTTTTGTTGGCCGTATAAAATGGGTTGAGATCAAATGAAGAGAAAGGATCTCATGTTAGAATGGGCTGTCTGTCTCAAAATTCCCCCCTCTCCCCCCAAAAAAATACAAAACCAGGCAATAGGTGCAATGCATGGCAGGGTATATACACACAATTGTCATTGACCCATGACAACTGTCATCAACCCTTGACAACTGTCATCAACCTACCAGCAGCACAGATGTCAGGCTGAAATAGATCACTGAACGGCACTACCGACAACAGATGAAAACCAGAGACTGAAATGTACACTCAAGTAAATTTTAAATACAATCCAATAACCGTAAGCCTTTGTTCCATCATTCTCGTGATATCCAGAAAAAAAATGACACTTTCAATTAAATATTTTCGAGCCAAATATAACCAAACAAATATTTTTCAATAGGTGAAATGGCAATGAATAGAATAAAATGAAAATAAGGTCTAGATCCTGTTCCAAAGAGCAATTGTAGCGCTACGAGAGTCATAACTCCACATCAATGCATAGGGAGTCTACGATGCTTGATCCACTCACTATGATCTTTCTGCAGAAAAGAAACTCCGATATTTACACAGAAATATAATAAGAATTTCACAGCCGTTTTTTTTACAGGATGAGGCGACTTGTGACTTTGTAATGTATTTTCTTGTAATTTTCAATTAACCACGTGCAGACACTATCAAAACACATTGCAAGTTCATTCGACGAAATACTGGTGTATCCATGGCAGAAACAGACACTCCAGAGCAAACAACTCACAGCGACAAACAAGCATATTACTTCACCTGTATGCGCAATATATCAAAGATAGACAGAATTATTGACCTAAGAGTGAAAAGAATAGCACTGAAGATGAGAACTAAAAACATCCTGACAAAACAGAAGGTTGTAATGAGTGTCGGAGAAAACAATGAAGAGTATGAGTTCCACGGAACATACAATTTGAAATTGACAGCAGTATGATCTCCCCTATCCCACTTTTTATATACATGAAATTTACATTTTGAAATTAACACTCACTCACTCTTTCACTCACTCACTCACTCACTCACCCAAAGCCACCCAAACATACTCACTCACTCTCTCTCATAAAAGACATTTTTGAAATTGACAGAGATCTCTCTCACTGGTCCCAGATCTCCATATCATCCCCTCTCTCTACCCCCACACCTTCCACAATACAATCAATGACCTATCACATAAACAAGGACACACATAACTGCACTATAAGCCGAAGCGAAGACCTCATTGATTAATCTGCCACTAGCCTCCAACATCCCCGACCACCAGACAACACTAAAGGTGGAGAAATAAGCAAAGCCACATGACATAGAGATTCCTGAAAGCTCCACGAGAGAACCACAGCCTCTCCGATCAGCAGAGAGCTGCACTCAGAGATCCGTGCGTAACCATAACATAACTGAGGAACCGCATATGATAAATATTATTACTACAACCCCCCCCCCTCCCCTACCGATTTTGCGTATTTATCCAAACAGTAAATTATTCACACTTTGGAGTTGGAAGATTGCCGATATAGATGTAGACTATAGGGGTGTATCAATACATCTGTGAAGTGGTACTAATAAAGTAGAGAAGTAGACTACCGATGTAAATACACAAGTAATGTAGACCACGAGACTGTATCAATACATCTGTGAAGTGGTATTAAAATGCTATTGCTTGTACACAAGGTCAAGTGTCATAACATGCTGGCAATGTTGATAACGCTCCGCAATGTACGTAACAAGTGTTCATTTGGACAGCTGATGACAGCACCTGCCAATAACATAAGCAACGTGATGGATGAAAGGTACTCACCTCTATGAGCATGTAATAATAGTTATCCACAATTCGGTAATAGTAGAACAGGTCATCTTCTTCTTCCAGCACAACCATGATTGTTGTGGAGCACAATCACAGGTAGAATGTAATTGATTCCTATCGATAAAATGCAAACCACTCCCGACTCCTGGAACGAGTGTCCAATGTGGAATTAAATCGACGAGGTAGTGTTCACAGATCCGCCAACGATTTTTGCCAATTCCACGCGGAATTTAATACAACCTGTTAATCGATTCCACTCTCGGGTGTATACGCCGCAGCCACCAATAAATCAACTCCGTGGACGATTTTTAAAAACCTGCCGTCCGAAAAATCGATTTCCACCGAAATGGATTACGTCTGAGTGTATCCAACCATGTCCAAACAAATTTTCCCCAACTGGCGGAGACGCTATAGATGTCCTTGGATGTGAATTATTTATCCCAGAGAAGCAGATGATTATTCATTCAAGGGCATGAATATGCACATCTATCAATTATGGTGATTGCAATGGATACCACTGTTGCTGATGTAAACAACTTTCCAAGGCTTTCCCCCAACAGAAACAAGCTCATGCTATAGCCTCTTGTGCACACATACAAGTCCCTGTCAAGTGACGGACATCATCGGAAGGTAACACACTGTATAGTTGGCTCTCACTGGGTACAGTCAACTAGAGGATATAGGCTAGTCTCCTCAACCTCTCACATGTAGAGCAAGCTAGGCTTTGACAGATCGCGGGCTCTGACCTGGCTTAACTAATCCTGCAAACGACTGGCTCTCTTGCAGTCAGGGCTGAGGGGCCAGGGGGAGGGAGAGAGCTGCGGCAGCTGGCTATTGGCCAATCAGAAGAGAGCTGCCGGACACACTGCTTTCTTCAATGGACAGCTGGTTGGGCCCATGTAGTAGTAGTAGTAGTAGTAGTAGTAGTGGTAGTAGTGGTAGTAGTAGTAGTAGTAGTAGTAGTAGTAGTAGTAGTAGTAGTGGTGTATGTGTACATTATAGTAGTAGTATTGTAGCTTACAATGTGTATTGTTGTTTTACAATCCTTTAGTAGAGCTACTGCATTTCAAATTTTTTGTAACAGTAATGTTATCAATTAAAAAGGCTTTTGTAGTGTTATTGTTATAAAATGTAGTAGTGGTAGTGGTGGTAGTAGTAGTAGTAGTAGTAGTAGTGGTAGTAGTAGTAGTAGTAGTAGTAACTTATTAGCAGTAGTAGTGATGGTAGTGCCGCTATTATTGTAGTTGTAAAATGACATAGCAGTCGTGAAAATAATACTATATATCTCCTTAGAGAACCAACAAGCCGGTGTTTGCAAGTTTACTACAACATTCAGCACTATGGATGTTGCAGGTTTCCTCCTGCCCTCAACTGACAAGTCGTGATATAAGTGAAAGGATCTTGAAAGCCACTCTAAATCACTTTTTTTTTTAAAATAAAAAGATAGAACAAAAGGAATTTGAAATACATTATTATACTTCAAACTATTATTACCCAATGCCAGTTTCATTTAAGAAAAAAAAATCTGAAATATTAAGAAATTCTATACAGAATACCTCAATGATCAATAATACTCATATCACCAGCAGATCTACGCCCACTTCACATAACCGTCTACTACGCACTAGCTCATTCAAGACGCAAGTCTCAATATTTCTGTAATAGACATCAATCTGCTTCAGCTATCAATACCTCATCACTGCTAGTCTATCAGACTGGATCTAGCCGGCAAGTCAACCAGAACCCTCCAACCCTCTCCAAGTCTAGCACATGCCTCAATAGCCAACTTAACCACGGTACAAACATGTGGCTACAGTAGTAGTAGGCAGTCAGTCTCCTTCATCAAATGTCCGAGTGGTGAAAGTAGCCTGCTATAATCCTTACAGGGTCGTTACATTACCTACTGCTGTGTTTTACAATGAGGGTCAAGTTAAAAAGAGAAGTGTCCTGAGTTGATGAATTTTTTTTTTAAATAAAAAATTATTTATTAATAATTATAATAATAATGTGTGTATTTATATTGCACCATATCCACATATATATTGTGCTCATAGCGCTACATTATTTAGTTTATTATTTTAAAATATGGATTGTCTAAGTAGTGGCACTGGTGTGCTCTAAACCTTACAGGGTCGTTATGTTACATACAAGACCTACTGCTGTGTTTCATAATGAGGGCCAAGTTAAAAAGAGCAGTGTTCAGAGTTGATATTACAAAAGAACTAATTTTAAATTATATTCACCCATGGTATAAGTGGTGGACATACAGTGCTCTAATCCTTACAGGGTCGTTACATTACCTAAAAGACCTACTGCTGTGATTCACAATGAAGGTCAAGATAAAAAGAGCTGTGTCAAAAGTTGCTATTTAATTTTTTTATTATTTTCTTTTATAATCTTATTTTTCTTGTTTTAAATATGAACTCAAGAGTATAAGTGACAGTAGAGCGATACTCTTTACAGGGTTGTTACATTACCTCCAAGACCTACTGCTGTGATTGACAATGCAGGCAAACTTTAAAACAGCAATGTCCAGAGTTGCTATCAAAACATTTCTTTCATATTCACCCAGTCTAAGTGGTGGCAGTAGAGTTCTAATCCTCACAGGGTCATTACCTTTCCTACAAGACCAACTACTGTGATTGACAATGAGGGCCAAGTTAAACACAACAGTGTCCAGAGTTGCTCTTTAATTTTTTTTGTATATACATGGGTATCAAAACAAGTTTAATCTTGCCAGTAATCTTGATTTAATCTCCCCGTGTTTGTATAACATTAACTCTACTTCCATTGTTCAAGGATCAATCTGGCCACTTTATTACCCCAGTGGGCAGGATTTTAACACTGGTGCAAAATGCCACTTGCAACAACATAGGCCTAATGGCAATTGAGCTGGGTCAGTGTGCAATGTTAGTTCAGCATTATGCAGTATGTGGGTAGTAACTAATTGACTAATGGATCAACAAATCCATCTTAATCAAAATTTACCCCCAAATACCAAACTTGTCCATTAAATGCAATTTAAAGTTGCCACGATCAATCATACCATAAGCAATGAGCCCTGCTGATTAAATAACAGCAAAAATTAATTTCTTAGTAATCTCGAGTTTGAAAACAATGACAGAAGGTGTTTTAAAATGCAGTGAGATTGACAGGGGGGAAAATGGTTTGTATTTGATACAGAGAGTCGGAAATGAAGCAAGACAGATAACACACAGACTGTTGCCCAGAGTGGAAGCGATACCACTAGTAGTGGTTGTAAGCAGCTGATATGGCAATAGTGTGTGTACATGCAGCTGATATTGGCTAGAATGTGTGTAGGCAGCCTATGGGTGTGGTGACAGATAGGCAGCCGGTAACCCCCACCCACCCCTCATCAACAAATGTCACCCTCACAGCTGGAACCTGCGCCAAGATCCTGGGACATCCCACTGGGAATCAATCCGTCTAACTTAACCTTCTATGGATATTATTAACATGAATGCATACGCCTTATATACAGAATAAAAGAAACAAACAAAATACAGAAACACAAACAATTTCTTAAAATCTCAGGATTTAGCATCAAAATTGTTTTGATTTTGTGTATTGTGGTTTGTTTTCCCCTCAGTTGTTTTTTTTATCTCGCTAAAATATCTTACAACAAAAACCTATGCCAGACCCCAACCCAGTAGAATCTAATCAAGCACCTTACAATAAGACCCACTAGGGACTGTCTCCTTCAACCTCACACCCCTGCTGGGGCTATCCCCAGGGCTTTACCAGAGTGGACAGACACGTCCAGCCATACTGGGCATTGGCCAAATTCCTCATGGCCACTATACTGACCAGCTGAGGACCAGTATATCTTCAAAATGTTGATGGTTGGACACTCAAAACTGTGGAGGTTTTCAGAAAATGGCATTATTTGCATTTCTGCTGGACTAAGTACTTGAGGTAAGATAACTGTAGTAGACTAGGTAAATGTGTAGCTGAGACAGTGAATTAGTAGTAGACTAGAAAACTAATTTTAAGCTGTGTTCCTCCCAAGAAAACTAATTTAATCTTTCTTTTCCCCAAGAAAACTAATTTCAATCTTTTTTGTTTTCTTCCAAGAAAACTAATTGTAATCTTTCTTCTTCATAAGAAAACAAAGAAAACTAATTTTAAAATACAAATATTATTTTGAAAATGATATTTTAAGATCTATCTCACCCAAATAATCAATAATCACATTTTACATTCAATTTTAAGTTTTTAGTATTTTAGATGCGAAATTTGAACAAAAGCACTCGATTATAGAAATCTGACACCTAACCAACACCCATCTAACCAAGTCCAGATCTAATGTGGCAAAATTGACAAAATATTGATACCCATCGACAGATGGATGACATATCAAATAGCTCAACAGATGATTTACAAACAATTACCTATTAAAACATTTCTAATCATCCAATAAATTTATTAATTAGTATAAACAACGTCTGAACCCTTCACAATGTCCCATTCATGTTCAAGCTTTCTTGAACTTTATCCTTTGATATTGATACTTAAAGGATAGGTGCTTGCATAACGGATACAAGCCTGTGATCTATTTCAAATGATGCATGTCTATTTCAGCATCTGTCAACGCAGACAGGTTCAGTAAGCAATTGGCAGCACAAATAACAGTTTGTAATTGCAGAGAGCAGGTCACTGTTAAGAAAGTAAAAGCCTGTGGGATAGTGTCATAGAAGAGTGGCTGGGTCTCCCACCCCTCAGGCCAGGAAGTTTGGTGGTAGGGAGGCCATGAAGTTTGGGGGTAAGGGAAATTCAGCTGGGACGGATCTTCCGGTGATTTGTTAAACACAGACCACTGGCTTAGCCACGGATGCCTGGCTGACTTAGCCATGATGCCAGGCTTGTTGTGGGGGGGGGCATCTGGTGAAAGCAAATGGCTCTGGTTAGGAAATTTGTTCACTGAATTGATTCCAGATACGAATCGGTATGGCTTGTATTAATTCAGACTGGAAGGAATATTATTTTAAATTTAGTGGAAGTTTTAGTAATTGATACTCATAGTTAAAAAAAAAAAATCCAAACACATCTAGAATAAAATATGCATAGATGGAACATGTGATGCTAGAAATCAACTATCAGGAAAGATGTGAATTAAATAATTAATAATTAAAAGTATCAATCAGTTAGTCACAATCAGCTGGGATACATCTTCCAGTGATTTGTAAAACACAGACCACTGGCTTAGCCATGATGCCTGGCTGACTTAGCCATGATGTCAGGCTATTGGAGGGCACCTTGTGAACGAATTATTCTGATTTCAAGATGCATTTCTCCATTGGAAAAAGTAAATGAAAGCAATACATCTATTTTTAAACACCCTATACTGAACTGTTATCCAATACTGATTAATTCATTGAGTAGGGCATCCATGTTCTAACAGCTGCAGGATATTCTAGTGAACAAGCACCACCAGTCAGAGGAAATCCAGCCTATTATAAGCGGTCATGTGCACACAATACATACAAGCCATGATTAAGTGAAAGCGGCTCCAAACCCCATTTTAACCAACCAACCAAACAACATGGATACATTCTCATAGAGTAGTGATTACACCATCAGAGAACTTAACCAAAATTACACCACCTACCAAATGTTAATCTGTCCATACTCCATCAAGAGCTCTACCCCACAGACATCAAAGTTACCCCCTACTACCCCAGCCCCTAAAGCTGACCTCACCCCCTGCCTCTCAGGATCCTGTAGTTAATCCTTTAACCATACAGCACCATGTAGATTCACTGGCCATGTCATGTCAACAACACTTCCTTTATCAATGACCATGTTAACATGATGGCTTGCTTGCCAGCCCTTCTGATTTTACGCCTTTCCTAATTCTGTATGTACAACTGCCAGCTGTTGAGCCTTCCCATGATCTTCCAGGTACAACAAGGTTTCAACGTAACAAAAATGCCAGAATTAAATACAAAATTAAATATCAACATATTGTTGTGTCAGGAAATTCTACAGATCTAGAAGATACATTGAATTTCTTGATGTATTTCTTGTGAAATATTTTATCTAATTTTCTGCTGAATTAAATATAATTACATGTAGTTGTCTTTAACAAGACTCGTCGCGTATGGGTGAAAGATTCCCGCTGTGACGTAAAACAATAATTCACTCACTTTAACAAGAAACATGTTAAAGGTTTTATCTCTCAGCTTTCTTTCGGACAGTTCTTATATTTATTTTTATTTTGCAAAGTAACGATATGTGTAGGATCAGGTTTGCATTGTATCACCACCAACAAGCATCAAATAACTGCATCAGCACCCACTAACAGCACCCACTAAGAACACCAACCATCAGCACCAACAATAATACTAAACAACAGCACTCTCCAAAATGCAGTACCAACCATCAGCACCCACTAACAACACCAACTGTCTGCACCCACTAACAACACCAACTGTCTGCACCCACTAACAACACCATCAGCTTCCATTAACAACACCAACTAACAACTATCAGCACCCAATAACACCCAATAACAACAACCACTAACACCCACTAACAACACCTACTAACAACACCATCAGCTTACATTAACACCAACTAACAATTATTAACAACACCCACTAACAAGGTCCACCTCATGTCACACCTCCTTAACTCTTGGACAAAAGTGTTTGTCATAAATCTCCTTCATGTCAAATGTTTTGGGCATAAAATGGCAAAATGGCAATTTGTTACGCTTTACAAGGAAATCTGCATATTTCTGCAATGGAAATGAAGAGCTTCATACTCTAGACTGATATGTATATGCCTAGACAACCTGTCAAACATTCCTACTTGTCAGCTGTCAACAAGTTAAACTTCCTGACACATTACACATCTGATGTTCATTTCCAAGAAAATTCAGAAGCAGCTACTTAACCTTTGCTGTTCCCATTAATAAATACTAAAAATCGGCAGGAAGCTAATTAATTTTTAAAAATACAAATTTCCATAACAGTGTAACTCCAAGACGTAGAATAATAAATGTTATTCTTCTCAGACATTTGACCACAATCAATACCTATTTCACTGCTTAAACTATCTCTTTATTTTGTCTTCTTTTATTTTTTCCAAAGACAAATTTTCAAGTTGTAAAACACTAAATGACACTATTTTCAGACATTTGACCACAATCAATACCTATTCCAGTGCCAAACCAATCTTTAGATTAGAACATCGTTGGGTTCTCCAATTTCAAAATAACACCAAGCTTCAAAATAACTGTCATCCTGTCTCTAAACAGCTTCAAAATAACACTGCCCTCCAGTCTATAAACAGCTTCAAAATAACATTGTCCACCATCTAAAAACAGCTTCAAAATAACAGTGCACCACTCAATAAACAGCTTCAAAATAACACTATCATCAATTCTCTAAACAGCATAAAAATAACACTGTCCTCCAGTCTCTAAACAGCTTCAAAATAACACTGCCCTCCAGTCTCTAAACAGCTTCAAAATAACACTGCCCTCCAGTCTCTAAACGGCTTCAAAATAACACTGTCCTCCAGTCTCTAAACAGCTTCAAAATAACTCTTCTTTAGTAACACCCTCAAAGCTTGATCAAGGTTTTTTTCCTTATTTTTTTGTTAAACAGCCACCAAAGTAATGATTTCTCGACAGAGATTTATACCCTGTGACAGCAGTGGCTTTGAATCGGACCGAGGAATCATGGGCACTTCCTACTTGTTCCACTAAAGGACGATACCTCTACGTGTCTTAACTCGCTTTCTCATCATCGTTCCTGATAAACTTGCGTCTCCAAGTCTTTGGGAAGCAATTAACATAGAAGATTTATGAATGTTTTAGCTGCTAGCTAGGAGAATGGTTAATGATGATAATGGGCCTAAAACCTGGACGACATTACTCTGATTTATCTCCGACTCCGATCTCTCGGTAACATGAAACAAGGTGATATAACTCTCATCTGTAGTGCCTATACTGCCATTACGTTGAATTTGTTCTGCGTATCAAAGACATTCATTCCAATGTTTATTTCCGTCATGCCAGGGCAGGAAAATAAAATCGTAAGTGCAAGTGGTTCTGTATAAATCATCATATGAATGTGGTAATTAGAACACTTTGATGTTTATGCAAGTCGCTCACTCTCTATTTGTCAGTATTTCCTCTCTCCTCTCTTTCTCCAATCAGTCTCAACAAGACACTATATCCGACAAAGAACCATTCTCTCCTCTTTTCTCACTCAATCTCTTCCTCTTTAAAGAGGAATAGGTGAAGAGAGATGGATCTCTCTCTCTATCTCTTTCTCTTTCTCTCTCTCTCTCTCTCTCTCTCTCTCTCAATCCGTCTATAAATCCCCATCTCATCTGTCTCCACCTCAATTCTTTCTCCATGTTCCTGAGAGTTACACAAACGTTGATGACCACATTGACACTGGTGCTCCATCAAACAGTTGTCTGTCTGACTGTCTGTGGTAGATATCCTCCAGGAACATGATGGGGGAGGTCTTCCGATCACTCATTCCCAGAAAAATCAGGTACTCTTTCTCCCAGAGGGACTTAGTACTGGTATCTTAGACATTCTGTTCATGGTTAAATTCATATCACATGTATTGTCAATGAATTTGGCACGACTCGATTGGAGGAAGAGGAGGAAGAGAAGGAAGAAAATAAGGAGAAGAAGAGAAGGAGTAGAAGAAACTTTATTTAACATCAGATATGTAAATAACAAAGAACATTAGCTCTGTAGAGCTATTATTCCCACAAATAAAAAAACTAACATAACTGTTTGAAAAAGATATGTCAAATAGGAAAATATTTTTGAATTACTATTTAATTTTGTGTGTGTGTGGTAATTTCACAAAGGTCTATATTAGACAATTTATCAGATGAAATATTGCCAAATTATGATGTTATAATCTTCTAGTTGAAGTAATATTTTCCTAATTTCAATAATTATTCATGTCATAGTCACTTTTACAAGTTGCTTTCCAATACTGTTGACATCGAATAATAAATATTGAACATCCAAAATATATTACCAAATATATTACTCTTGGATATTGGCTCTATGATATTAACGAGCATGTCAGTTACCATGGATACCATAAAATACTAATTTAGCTACCATTTTATCGCCTATTAACAAAACATCATGAAGACCATTTTCAGAAGTATTATCGCTAATACATCATCGATATTGGCTGCAAACGCTAAAGCATTTTATTATTCTATCAATTCCATCTCAAAGAGCATGAAAGCAATCTACACGGCTCAATCCAATCATTTTGTGATCGTTCTCTCACTGTACAAGATCAGTGGTACAGTGTAATGGACAGGTTTGTCAATTTCAGTACAGGCGATTGACAGCTCGTCAATGTATGGGCAATGTATCGTCACTTTACACAGAGGATCTTGAGGGTCTAGCACTATAGACTGCCAGTGAGGAACAATAACAACTCCATTAAGACATTTTTGACACTTATTTGCCACTTGCATGAAAAAGCGACATGATAAAACTTGCTCAGTGAATATTTTTTCCCCATTAAAAAAAAATATCTTAAAACTTATTTCAATTGAAATAATTATGTATACTTGTTTGATAGGTCTTTCGAAACAATAATTTTGCATTAACTGCAGAGTAAAAAAACTCAAATATTTTATAAATGCAGAATTATGATTGAATGCATAGACATGACAAATTAGCCTAGAAATGTTGGTAATTACTGAATAAAATGTTTTACGTCACAGCGGGAATCGTTCACCCATAAATAAAACTGGGAAAAAAATGAAATGATAACTTTTGCATATAATATCAATACAATATTTTCTCAGCCCTTTCGATCACAATAAAATATAATATATACAAATTTACTAAAACATATTTACAGACAACTCTACATTATACCTTCTTTTTTTTTAAATTGTGGTTTTAAGTCGCTTTCAAGATTCTTTCACTTATACACAGCTTGTCAGTTTAGGGCAGGAGGAAACCCGCAACATCCGTAGCGCTGAATGTTGCAGTAAACCTGTGAGCGCCAGCTGGTACTGACAAGACCAAGGATGATAACTGCATTGCCACTCTACAGACATTGCATCCTATCAATATCGTGTCGGAAAGGTAACTTTCGCGAACATTGATGCCGGGTCCCCGGGGCAGGATTTTACAATATACCTAACAAGAATCCATATCATGTCCCGGCCAACAACCATAAACTGCCTTACAGCCCCAGTAGAGACCTTATACTGCATACAATCCAGTCAAGTTCACACCTTGCATGAATTTGTCAACATGACTAATGATGCTCTAATCCAATCAGCACCCAGCCGAGTTGGTCCCAATTTTCTGACAAGACTATGGCAGGTTATTGCTCACAAGTCCTTGGAAGATATACTGGAGGGAATTATAATTAACTTAGTCATGTACTGGTGGCTAACGAACCTCTTAGTGTCTGGATGATAAGATCCTTACTGTACATTTGTGAATTTGGCTACTTTGAATAATGCACTGATATGCAAAATTGGGAGATAAGATTCCATGTTTCTGAGACCGATGTGAATCGCTTCTGTATTGAAATACACTCTACACTTGTTCATAAAAGTATCCCCCAAATCATAAAATAACAATATTTTTGTAATGGTTCCGGTAGGAGGTTTGAATAACTTTGTATTATTATTATTGTTGGTCTGTGTATATGGAAATGTATAAAAATGTATAAAAATGCAGCAAATTTGTTATTTGTCGAAACATTTTTTTTAGATCAAAGAAATTTATTATTAATAAGAACAGAATATATGGTTGAACTTCTTTTTAAAAAAATTTATTTAAAAAAAATTAATTTCACATTTCACTCAAGTAAGTAAACAAACAACAAAAAACCATATACAATGGTGATGAAAGGTTGTAAAAATGACAACAAAGATTACAAAGATAACTAATGACATGTCAGAAGTCACAGGAATGTCTCTATATCTGAGAGTCACTGTAACAGACACTGTCTCGGTTCTCACCACCTTTACACTACAGGTAAATGTACACCACACAAGCTGTACAGACAAGGTTATCAGACATGGCCTAGGCCTAGACCTAGGCCAATCTGTCTCTGTTGTTGCTGATGTTAGTTCTTCTAGGTGACAAGCCCACACACCTTCCATTAACTCTCTCCATACTGTAGGCAACCAAATATGCCCTAAAAAGCAGTGCCTGTGCCTAATCCAGCAGGGAGAAGGTTAATTGACAGTATCATCACTTTTACATTATGGCATTAAGGTGAATAATTATGCATTTTTCATGCATTTCCATACTTTTCACTAAAGTGTTCATTCAATATAATAGAAAAACAAACAAACAAAAACAACAACAAAAAACAACAAAAATACTAAATAAAAGTTGAGAAATATATGTTTGGATACAATCCACTAGCTGAAAATGTAAGAGTAAATACTAAATACTTGCAAAGCAATGGCCAGAAATCTATTTGCAAACAAAAAGAAAAACGGGAAAAAAAATGTCAACTTTTGAAGGCTGAAATTATTGTAAAAAACTGAGAAATCTATGTTTGGGTCAAGTGTAAGATGCAAGAGTAGTAGTTCCACCTACTTCCAAGCATGTCTGCAAATTCAGACAGGAACCATTTGATCCATTGAACCTTTTGGTGCCATCAATACCAGTAACACCCTTAAAGTTGCCACCATTACAAGTCCAGTGCATTACATAGCCATAACTGTTTAATGACAATTGGCCCATGAAGTAAGTTCAAATTAGAGAAAAATCTCCCAAAATGCTCCCTCCGGAAACAGTTTAGAGAAAGCCCTGCACCTTTAAATTTGAGTACGTTTTTACTGTAATTGGTCCCAACATTGCTGGGAGGCATTCTGTAGAACACTAACTGCAGTGGTGATAGTTGCAATCTTCCACAGCCACAAGGAACCATCAAAAGGATGTTAATTCTGCGAGACTGCCACCAGAAAGCCTGGGAAGGACACTCTGAGGAGGAACAAGGTTCCTAATGGCCTTCCAACTGATTCACTTCTAGGGACTAGTAGTCTATATAGCCTCTGGGGTGATAATTATGCATTGCATGTTGAGATGGTATCAGTAAATGGGAGAAGGAATAGTCTTGAGGGTGCTACGATTTTCCAGGATAAAGTAGAAATTGTGGATTTTACTATGGTTTCCATGGTACTCAAGCCATATTGTGACACTATTTTTATGGTAGGAGATATCAGGCTTCCACAATGGAACTCCTACTTAAATTTGAAGTTTTAAATTTGACAACCTACCATTGTACTATTCTACCATCACAATTCTTAGGTATAAGTATGATTATGTCGTTTTCAAAGTAAAACTAATGTAACCACTGAAAACAATTTGATTAAATTTAATCCATGAAATTTACAAATATTTGATTAAATCCAATCCATGAAATTTACAACATAATTTATTAACCAAAATTACAAAAACAGATTATTATTTTAAATTGTATATACTGAGTAAGACAAACTCCTATCTATCTATCCATCAAAAACACTTATTTAATCCTATCCAGTGCTAATGGAATTACCTATTCCAGACAAAACAAACCCTTACCCAGTGGTGGTCAGCAAGGTGCACATCTAATGGCTTTACTGTCTACACTATTAATTAACAAACTTGCTAATTGCATAACACTAGACCATGTAGACACAATAGCATTGCAGGGTGGCACTTGGGGATGGAGGATCACACCTGGTGATGTTGAACAATGATTCCATAACGTAGAAATTCTTGATAATATAAGCAGCTCAAGGGTTTCGGACACAGCAGTTGGGGTCCATTAACACTGTTGAAGGAAGGTAGTCCTGCTGTTTGTTCTGTTATTGGAATGAAGACGTGTTTCAGCAGGAATCCAGATAATAAGTATCCACAGCATGGTTAGATTGAACAGCTAAGAATAATGCTAAAATGCAATTCTTGTGATACATTGAGAAGAAACTACAGTGGGAATATAACTTAGAAAATAAATTAATCAACATTTGCACCTACTAGGAATTTAAATATATATATATATATTTTATTTAAATTGGGGTTTAGAGATGTTTTCAAGATTCTTTCACTTATATCATGGCTTGAAATTGGTTTAGCTTTAAATTATTATCTTATAGATGTGCTATACATTCTGAATATACAGTAAAAATGCATATAAAGTATTCAGAAAATAGAACAAATTCAACACCCAATAATAAAAAAAAAAATTAAACTAATTAATGGACTGAATTGTTCAATGTACTTTTAAGTCCAATTAAGTTTTCAAAAGATCTTCAGCAAGTACATCTTCACACATGAATTCTATCTTCAAACATAAATGTCTATTTGTGAATAGAATTATCAAAAATAATATTTTTTACATACATTTGTACAACCAGCTAATTATCAAATATTGACCTAAAAAAATCATCTCTTTGAAGCTTGCTCAATGGAACCATGCCTAAATGACCTAAAGAACAACTTGAACTTGATAAAAGGTTCCTGCAATATTGAATCGGGTCCAAATGCTATTGAGTCCGACTAATCTAATCAACGTCAGTTCAAACAAGCTAACAGTAGAGTTTCTCTGTTATGTCCACTTGCCCCCATGGCAAGATCAAACAAACATGGCTGGCTTCATACACACATACGCGATTGCGGTTCGAACCGCAGAATATATTTAAAAAGCTGCCGTGGACTAACATTCTGGAGTGACCTGTCTGTAACTGTTTTGTATTCCTCATGTGCGGCATGTCGTTGACAAAATTCTCCTTGGTTTTCTCATGTGAAGCCCACGTACGAGACAAGTTTTCCTTGTAATTCTCGTGGAGAATTTATTGACCTTCTTGATTCCCTATGAAACGTCAAGTAGCGAGTACAATATATGGACAAACACGGGCTATCAAATTAACCGCGGTCAGGTTTGTTTGTCAATATAGAAACACCAATGAACTGGAGCCAATACTAGCCTTAGAAAAATAAAAACACTGATAGTTTTCAATAACATATAAAAGTGCATGGAATGTTTTTCTCAATGTGATTATTTATATTAAAAATACACAAAATTTAAAAAAAGATAACTTTCTTCAAATTAGCGAAAACATTTATAACATAATATAGTTTCATTATTTTTCAATTTCTCATCAATAATATATTTGTGAATGACTGGCATATTCACAGTAAATGAATAATGCAACTTGAAAGGACAAGTACATACTTTCTGAACCTACTTAATTCCCATATTTGTTTAAATATTAGTGATGGTTATTGTTTACTCAATTATAATTCAAAACTAATAATTATTTTCACGAAAGAAAGCCGAGTGTTAATAAACTTGTTCTGCTTATCATCATTTTCCCTCTCCCACAAAAACAACCACAAACAGCTTTTAACAGATGGTACAATATTAAACACTAACATCCCACGATCATCATCCCTTCCATCAAAAACAAGCTCAGCAAATTTCAATCAATATCTCCTCTTGTTTGAAGGTGCTATCCACTCGCAGATCCCAACAAAAATATACTAGCGGCTAATTGAGAGTTTGGACAACACTGGTCGATCCTGACCACTGTACACCCTCCTGGGACATCAAAGGGACAGCAAAGACCAGCTGATGTCCAGATCTGCAGACCATTACAAGACCAGACCAGACCAGACAGTGTTCATTAGGGACTCGGGGCAGTAACTATCACCAGAAATATTTTATAGCATCCTGTTGACCAAACAGGGGCTATTTCGGATGTCTGCTATAAACTAGAGTCTTGTAATGTTGAAATTCATTATAAACAAAACATGGTGAAGATTCTCTGAGAGAGATGTAGTGCTGGACTGCATCAAGATGGCCATCAATCATTATTATACAGCCTGACCCATTTAGAACAATCTACCAGAGATCTACGGAATAACATGTATTTTTTTTAAAGAAGGACTGTCAGAATTGGCACCATTAACATATCTCTGTCTCTACGTTGATTGCATTCATGTTGTCCTACTGCAAACTTACGTTAAAATAATGTTAAAGCCAACTCAAAACATCACTGCCTTTCGATTGTTATCGCAAGCGTGTGTTGAATTTTCAAAAAGCAAGCAAGAACAGCTTTGAAGTTGAAGAGACTGCACGTGAGTTAATTCTGTTCATTGGTTTTCAGGAAACAACAACAGGCAGTTTTGAATTCTGTTCTGTAAATTCGGTTTTCAGGAAACAACAATGGGCAGTTTTGAATTCTGTTCTGTAAATTTGGTTTTCAGGAAACAACAATGGGCAGTTTTAAATTCTGTTCTGTAACTTTGGTTTTGGGAGAGCAACGACAGCCAGTGTTGGGATATGTGGAGAGAAAGGGGGCCTTAATTTTGTGAAATTATGAAGTACATTTCTTTCAGATGTTCATAGGTTTCCTTTCAAGTGGAACACTTCCAAGGGGAAACTGTTAGTTTTCTCTCGTTAGTTTCAACCTATTTCTTCCTGTCATCGTTTACTATGGGAGAGGAGGGTACAGCTATATGGTACACTAACACAGTACAGAAACTGTTTGATATCAAGTAGAACGAGTGCACAACTAAAAAACACTTGTTGGGAAGGATACCTATGTGTTAGTAGATTAATTAAAAATATAGACCTTATTCTTCAAGTCATTCAGAGTCATTTAACAATAACGTAACGTGATGAGAATGCTTTCGGTCATAGCGAGCGAGTTATTCTTTTACGTCACAGCGGGAATCTTTCACTGATAAGTGACAAATTTCGGTCGTGGATTTTATGCAATTTAAAAGTGAACAATATCATAGGAAGAATAACAAAATATATATATATTTATTTTTATTAAAACCATATATTTATTATCTGCTGTAATATCGTTTATCTGAGATATAATTTTGGCTTCCAGATTTTTTTTTACATTGACTCTATTACATTCATTGCTCAACATTACAATACAGTCGTAAAGTTTCTGAAATCTAAATTCCACTTTTACTTCATGGAAAGTCCAATGTCAGATGAACGTTAGTCAGCCCAGGTCCTTAAACACCTATGGCCATGAACAATATTCTGCCCACAACAAATTATGTAAATACTATTGATTTCCTCCAGAACAGAGACCTGCATTCCTGCACAACTACAGATAACTGTTCAGTCACAAGCCATCATTATCATGTCATATCATGTCCCAGTCCCCTGTGGAGGTGCTTGTAAAGCCTGGCCACTGAGGGAGTGTAGATAGTGGGCAGATAATGCCACTCCCTTCTGAAGTGGCACTCCCTCCTGAAGTGGCACTCCCTCCTGACAGATAGTGACCCATGTGCAGATGCCATTTTCTCCATGGCAGTCATATATATGGATTTCTCCTAATATGCTGTCTTGAATACAGATCCAGGGGACAGACTGCCATTTCCTCATAGACAATCATGTATATGGATCTCTTAATATGCAGGCTTGTATACAGAGACCCAGACTGCCACCTCTTCAAAGGCAGTCATATATATGGATCTCTTAATATACAGACTTGTATACAGACCCAGGGGACAGACTGCCATCTCCTCCAAGGCAGTCATGTATACGGATGTCTCCATGTGACAGACAACCCTGTATACAGAGACCCATGGGACAGGCTGCCTAGGCACCTTTTCACAAAGGTCTCATATCCACTAATACACCATAGGACTCTCATAGTGATCAGTGAAAAAGATAGATAGGACTGTGGTATCATAGTGGATATGAGAGTTTTATGAAAGGGTGCCTGGTCTGAAGGGCTGTGTTAGCCACACACACAGGTATTAATCTCATCAGCCACACACAGGTATTTATCGCATCATAATCAATCTAGCACTTGCACATTCCTGCTGTCAATACATGCAGGCATCATGAAGTACCTTGAGAGACAATGATTATACTCCTATATGTCCATATTAATAAATCATATATACCGCAATATGCAAATAGTGCAAATAAAACACGTTTTAGTATTCCAATGAACTATTCACTTGGCTTCATAACTGTGTTGGCAAACAATAAATGAAAATCATCTATTTATGTATTCATATTTATTTAAATCTGGACAGATTAATTCAAGAGAAAGATGAGCTAAATGTGTCGAATAATTACTTTATACTCCTCAGAGTGATCATGTGGAATAAACATAAAACTAAATAAAAGTGATCTTTTCAAGGCTATTTGGGGGTACGTGCAGACCAGAACACATTCTAATTATCATTGTACATTATGTAGGTGAATAGCAAAATACGTTGGTATGTAAAAGACTTATTAAATGAATGTAGGTGAATCACATCTTTCCGGCCTCCGTATCTAATGGTAGTAGTTGTGGTCAGATGAACAAAGCTTTCAAGTTCTATTATTTTCCATAAGAGCTCATTTTATATAAATAGTACACTTTATGTTTTCAGTTCAATGCATTTATGTACAGTATGCTTAATCATCTTACTATGACTAAGCACCTGTGAAACATTCTAGGACTCAAAGCGGTGACATTAGATCTCATGAGTTACATTCCAGTACTCACAACTCTAGTATTCTTGTATTCATAGATTTAGTATTCCTGTACTCGTAGCTCTAGTATTCCTGTACTCATAGTTTTAGTAATCCTGTACTCATAGCTCTAGCATTCCTGTACTCATAGCTCTAGAATTCCTGTATTCCTGTACTCATAGCTCTAGTATTACTGTATTCATAGTCCTAGAATTCCTATATTCCTGTACTCATAGCTCTAGAATTCCTGTATTCCTGTAAAGTTCAGTTTTATTTTCTCTTAGATCAGGCCGCAAGATTATGAAACTTTCTTGAATATGATTTCATGCTCAACTCAACAAAATTTTAGTTGAGCATGAAATCGTACTCAAAATGTTCCATAATCTCAGGGCCTAGGCATCCTTTCATGAAGCTCTTGTGTCCACTATTAAACCACAACTATCTAAAAATAATATGGTCTCATGTACACATCAATCAAGATGAGAGGGTTATGATCTCGTAGTATATACAGGAACTTCATGAAATGGTGCACAGGTATCCTTTCTCTGAAGAACAGTTTCACATGCAAGAAGGATTGACAAGCAATGCCTACAGTGTACAATTATCATTTATTCAACAGTCCCAGCCATGGCTTACAGGGCTCTACTGTAATAGTTGTGACAGGCTCTCCTCCCACAAAGATTCCTACAACATTACTGAACAGATTGTGTACAATGAACATCCAAGAAAATCCTGTCTAGCCAGAAAACTACTGAACCATCATCTAGGTAATTTGTAGAATGTCTTTTCCTAATGCATAACAGCATCCATCCATTTCCTATAAACTACCACTATGAAACCGAAGATGGAGATCCCTTATCATATCTACGACTGCCTAAATGCTGCATGCTATCAAATCCTGACTTATCTCCTACAGCATAAACCCCAGACGGAATCTAGCACTAATTGCAGCAATTAACAGTAATAGAGTTTGGCATGGTACTGCTGGGAGAGGGGGAGAGAGAGAGAGAGAGTATGAAGGACAAGATCTATGTAGTTTTCATTCCACTGGAGACATACTTCCTTGCTCCTTCCATTTATCTCCAATATAATCATGCTTCAAATTGTGCCAAATATTAACATATTTAATAAAATATATATTAGGCAAGTTTTCAGTTGGAAAATTGGGCAATAAAAAAACCTCAAAATATTTAGATTCATATAATATACACTTGTTTACAAATGAGTTCCTCGAGTCTGTGGGTTTTAATGAGTCTGATAAACATCTATATGTTGGAAGTGAAAACACCATTACATCTCACATGAAAGACTACAAACAGACAATTCCTTAAAACAAAAAAACTATTACATCGGACATCCCGCATGAGATAAAGATACCAGCAATTGCGAAAATATTGAGAAAGGTTCTCTCAAACATTCCAAAGACCACCTTTACTAAAGTTCAGTAATGCGACCTATAAAATAAATATACCATAAAATGTTTTGAGACACATAACCAGGAACCAGTAGACAAAGGGTCTCTCATTGATGTCAATGGGAGCAACCAGCAGACAGCCCATCCGTCACTGCGGGTAATAAGGAGATCCTAAGGAGCTTATTCCAATGGCTAGGGGGATGGCGTTACACTGGGAGGGTTCTTATCTGCTGGTGATAGACTAAGAGTGTGTTCTGGGCCAGTGAAAGCACATTGGATACAGCTGGACATCACAGAGAGACAGCCAGGGCAAATTACATGCACCTTTGACAACCATAGCAACTCTGGCACACTTCATCAAAGACTGGAGTCACAGTTCTGGCACACTTCAGCGAGGACTGGAGCGGGACGGCAGTTGACTGGCTACAGTCAATGGACAGTGGATACAGTGGGTGTTTGGGTGTGTGGGTATGGGTGTATGGGTGTGGATGTGGGTGTAATGTGGACTTGTGGGCTGTGGGAAATTTATTTAGATAGGCAATGCACTGTGTATGGTTCAAAACTGAACATGTTTAACTGTTGAAATCTTATAGAAAAGGTGTGTTTTTTTTTGCAGTGTCAAATACATTTTATTTTGTATTTATATTGTAGTTGACAATAAATCTTGAAAAACTAATAAAATTGTATATAATTTAAATAAAACCAAACAAGTATTGAACCATAGTGTAATCAAACTGTTGATAAAATGTCAAACCAGAAATCTGTTGCAGAAAATCTTGCAAAGACTTCTGTTTAAGAATAAAATAAAGCAATTTCAAATAAAATACATCTTGAAATAGAAAGTTCTTTCAATTGGACAACGGCAATGTGATGTATACCATTTAGACGAGCACTACGGATGTTACAGATGATCATAGTCCATCATCGTAGTCACCATCATAGTCCACAATGAAACAGTTTCAAACAATCTGGAACCATCTCCAGGGTATCCTTAGTAATTCCACAATTTCTGACCATGTGTGCCGCATCCTAAATTGAGCCATCCTGTTGCCAGTTATGGTCATCGGTCTCCCATTAAGGACAGGTGGAGACTCCCATAATGCACCAGGAAAGATGGCTCCTGTTGTCCCAGCTGTGCACGGACATTACTTTCCAGTCCCGATTATCTTGACCTGTGGTCAGACATCAGCTTGACCAATCAGATAAATACATGCAGACAGTCTAGATAAATGTGCTGCTGGACGCATGACCAGGTCTGTTAAATGGCGCCCGATCTTAAGGGCAAAACTGACTGGACCATGCCACTTTATGTTGGCTGCTGTTTGTACTTTATGAGCCGGAAAGACGTAAAATACCACTGAAAATCAACATGTGTTGATCTCTGGTGCCAAAGCTTTTGAAGGACTGGACATGTTTCATTAAGAGGAGTTACTCATAAAGGAGCCTGCATAATTCGAGTCCATCGAATTTACAACAGTTCCATTCAAGAAGCCGTGATGATAGTCATCTTTAATCATCATAAAACAGGACCGCCAATGTATGAATGCACAAGTTAGTCAATACTTGCCCACAGTTATCACAGATACTGCAACAGCGCTCAGTCATAACCGAACAAGTTTGGATTTGATGTCCGTGTCCACAGTATTTTACTGACATCATGGGGGAAATCATAACTAAAAAATCGATTGGGACGGAATAGTTTTCGATATAATTCCATCAAGAAAAGTAGCAGGTTCTCCCTCTCAACAAATGATCTACCATCAGGGTGTTATTCTTGCATATGCAAAGTGCCCCTGAGATTTGGCTCCCCCTTGTGCCAATAATAATAATAATAATAATAATAATAATAATAATAACAAGAATAATAAAAATAATTTAATAATAATAATGCATGTATTTATATTGCGTCAAATCGAAAGCTTGCTCATAGTGCTACATCTGTATTGATGTACACAATAATTTAGAATGGGAGCGATTTAACAAAGTCCATTCCAGAATTGGAATATAAATCACAGGATAAGTGATAATATATTAACTGGAAATCGGTAGGCCTACTTATCTTTAAAAACAACAATGGGGGCGATTTAATATGAACAAATGTTCTTGTTCCATTGGAATATAAATCACAGAAAATGTAATAATATTTTTTTTGTTTTTTTTGTTTGTTTGTTTGTTTTTGAATTGTGGTTTAGAGCCACTTTTAAGATTCTTTCACTTCTATCATAGCTTGTCAGTTTAGGGCAGGAGGAAACCTGCAACATCTGTAGCACTGAATGTTGCAGTAAACCTGCGAGCACTGGATGCTACTGACAAGACCAAGGATGATAACTGCATTGGCACACTACAGACAGCTCATCCTATCAATATTGTATCAGAAAGCTAACTTTTGCGAACATTGTTAAAAAAAAGACATATTTCTGAAGTAAAAATGTTATTTTAAAAATTAACGGATGATTCTTAAAAAAAATTCCAATGAAGCCTTACAAACACACTGGTAATACCTCTGATAATGAGCACAGAAATATGCTTATTTCTCATATTGTAACTCATATTCTGCTCAATTTCCTGAAAGGAACAACATAATCCACTCTCCATGGTACTAGCAAATTACATATCATACAAACCTAGATTTTTTGCCAACATCATTAAACAACTGCCGTCCAGGGTTACATCTTCGTGACATTACTGCCAACATCAACTGGCGATACCATTTCTCACACGTCCCATCATGCACCACCACTGACAGTTACGCAACAAACGGCACGCAGTGGTTACAGATCGTGACAGGTTAAAATGCCTGGTAGAAGTCGTTGCCAAAATTACTTTCTGTCCAAGTCACTGGTTGGCAGGGTTCAGGATGACTTTTGGTTGATGCATGGAACTTGAATATAGTCAACAAAATAAATTAAGGTCCAGCAGATATTTTGAGGGTGGCCTCCTCCCAAATTTCGGAATTCAGCTTGATGAATGTGGCATCATTCTTCTTCAAATATGTCTGCAGGCTCTTGAATATTACCTGGAGGCTGCAGACATTTGCAAATTCTTCATTGTTAACATAACATAAACTTTTTATGTCCAAAAAGATTACTGGCCCTAAATTAATTTTGCTACTCATTTCTAACTCTATTTTTCCAAAGTGGGAAACATTTTACATTGACAGAAGCATTGGTCTAATGGCCATTTTACACATATAAAAACAAACAAAATAAATAAACTTAACATTATTTATCTTAAAACGGAGACCTTGATTAACCCTCTCTCTGCTGGATTAGGCAGACACTGCTTTTTAGGGCATCTCTGGTTGCCTTCAGCATGGAGAGAGTTAAATAAGCCTGACACCGATTTCATACCCAATGTCACATTTTATATGGTGATTTGTAAGAGAAAAATTTGAGTTCAGCATGAACCCAAGACATATCAATTTGTGCCCATGGTAAAAAAAACGCACATCAAAACTCGGTCTCAAATGGAGCACACAGAGTTGCAAGACACAACAATTTGTACCCATGACCCAAACAATGCATAAGACTGGCTAATCAGTCAGTATGTGCTGATTGGCCTGGCAGCTGGCAAAGTTCCTGGAAGTGTGTAATGACAGTATCGGCTTCCACTAGCAATGATATGTATTGAGATTGGCAATAAGAACACCTTGCTGGGTCTATTGGGGATATATGTTAAAGAAACTTGTGCCCGGTCCTTGAAACAAAAGTCTCAGTTTTTATAATTTACATTTCTGGAGAGAGAAAAAACAAACACTCAGTTACAGTTTTAAACTCAGCCGAGTTCTGCTTTTGTTTTCCCCCAGAGAAATCTGAACTTGAGGAATGCCCTCAGAGTATCAATCTTAGAAAATTCTACAAATCCTAAAAGCATTTTAGTGTCATATTAAATAAAATTATGCCAATAGCAAATCTACATTTATTACACACTTGATATAATTTCATCAATTAATATTGCAGTCCCAATATAAGTGCAACCAAATTAAAATTGACCTTTAGAAATACGTTAGACTGTTCTCACCAAAATACTCCTATTCAAAATATCCCCCTAGAGCAGTTAAGCAAGTCTGGATTACTGGTCAGAGGGTAAAGAATTTCGGGGGCTCCTTCATATAAATATAATACCAATCAATATAAGTTATATATTATTGATTTAATTTAACCCTCTGAGACTATGGATAGTCTAGAAATACGTATAAACAATTTTAATGCATAACGGGAAAAAGAAGTAACGAACAAATGAAAAATAATTTTGACTTAAAGAGAAATGAATACTATTTGCAGATATAATAAATCTGTTGTTTTCATAGATAAAAAACCCCTACAGATTTCATCTACATTTTCTTCCGCATACACTAACAAACAATTCCAACATACAAGAATTCTTATTACCATCAGATAACAGGAGCATTTATCTTCAAGCTGAAACGTGCCATCTGGATCAAGATGCAAAGCTTACATCAGTGGCAACGATCTGCCACCATGGAGCCTTCATTACACACCACTAATTAACACTGGGCTAATTAGACTTGCAGAGTTATGGGGAAGAGGTCTGGGTTTGGCATTCAGCACCTGACAGGAACAACAGGCCATTGGCAAGATGATGTGGGCAGAGTTCATGGAGCTGTAGATACAGCTTGTAGTTGTAGATAGGGCTTGTCAACCAGGATATCCTTTCACGAAGCTCTCTTATCCACTAAGAGACCATAACGCTCTCTTTACCGATAGCTATAACACTGTAAAAATCGCACTATGGTCTCATAGTGGATAAGAGAACTTTGTGAAAGGATACCCAGGTCTGAGGACGTGTTTTCCATACTTACTGGGGTGGGAGAGGGGCATTGCACGATGGTAATTAGGGCTGGATCAACTACTGGTGAAAGAATCTTTAAAGCGACATAAACTGCAATTTAAAAGACAAGAGACCATTGGCAAGATGCTGTGGTCAGAGTTGTTGATGTTTAGGGCTTTTATGTAGATATGGCATTTAGTTGTAGATAGGGCTTGTCAACCAGGTCTGTCGATGTGTTTTCCAGATTTATTGGGATGGGCGACGGGTATTTTCCAATACTAATGCATCTGACTTTAAACTTGAAGGCTAACATTTTCCATGGTGAACTACTTTTGAATATCATTCAGCATACTTTTCCTAATATACCCAACTGGCCATTTACTAGCGCTGAATGTTGCAGTAAACATGCGAGCATCGGCTGGTACTAACAAGACTAAGGATGATAACTGCATTGCCACTCTACAGACAGTGCATCCTATCAATATCATGTCAGAAAGGTAAGTTTCGCGAACATTGATGCTGGGCTCCCAGGACGGGATTTGAACCTGGAACATTTGGCTCCGAAGTCCAACATTCTACCACTGCGCTATCACCCACCCCATAGTATATAGTAGAAGTGTGTGGTATGAATGGCATTCTAGTATACCTCAATACAAAATGGAATGTTCAAGTGAGTGAAGTTATAACTTAAGTTGATCAATTTCCATATTTGGTCCCAGTTAGTTACATATCCATGTCACGATATACTTAGCAGCCATATACAATAACACAGCAATTGCTATATCATATCATACACATATACTGCAATGAATGAATGCAATGAAACTATTACTGTGGCCATACACTAGAATACCAATGTATACTGAGCTATTAATCTATATCCACTAGATGACCAGCCGGCAGTTATAGTTCTGTGAACTTGCGACATTTCCAACATCACTACAAACACCACTCTAATGAACAATTTCCTACAGACACCGTCACATACTGTCACAGTTGCAGCAGTGTAACAGTACACCATCTTCCTCTATACTCTCATTATACAGCTAATGACTGAATCTGGTGATCGCGGGATAATGTTTCATCAGGGGGTTATTTCTTTCGTGTAGTATTGACAGAATGTCTACCAGGATACTGCCTTGTCTGACTCCTTGCATGACATAATAGTTAATGAATAATTTTCTGAATTTTAAATAACCAAAAAAAAGAACTTTTCTAATCCAATTATCTACCCTGTGGAAAGGATGCATAAGACAAACTGACAGGATTAAAACCAAACCTCCAGGTCTGTAATCCAATATGCAATCCTTCATCCCAGTGTATTTACACCTCAGCAAGGTTATCTCTAAACACAATGCCATAAAAAAAGCAAGAACAGCAACACATTGTAAAGCTTCAGCTGGTGTTGTTGAAAGCCGTAAAACGTTGAGATAACTGTGGCTTTATTGCATACTTCCTAAACTAAATGGTTAACAGAACACATCAAGATGTCAAGACTTTGAGGCACCCAAAAAAAAAGTAAAAAGAAAAAGAAAAATGCAGAAGGAGCAACAGACATCTGGTAGGGAACCATCTTCATTTATTTTCTTTCAGAACCGATTTCCTCAAAAACAATAACCTCGGAATATTAAGATTTATGGAAAAAAAATCAAATCAAAACAGTCAGGGCTATTGGAGGTTTTAAAGTAGAGGGCGAGGTGTCCAAATTGTGTATTGAAAAACAAACTGGAGATGTTCTCCAATAAATGCTTATCTTTGCTACGGAATCAAGTCCATATGGACAAGCAAACACTATCACCATTTTTATAAGATTGCCATCAACTTGACATCTGCAGATGAATTTGATTACCCAAGTTTGGGCGTATGCAATGAACAGGATATCATAACAAATCTGTTTGTGCATAAGTGGAAATTACATTATCACGAGTATGAAGGTCTTCAGCATGTTACATGAAAATATCGTCAAAGATTTGACAATTCTAAACAGCATCAGTCAATAACTGTCCATCATCATTTTCCTCCACCTCACCAAACTCAGAAACAGATCTAAGTAGCTAATACTAAATGAATGAATGAATGAATGAATTAGTGCTTTATCGCAGCAGGAATATTTCACCCATACGCAGCAGCTAATACTAAAGACTATCCAGGGTACAGTTCCCCAAAGTTTTCCTATCTACCATCAGCAGACCATAGCGCCTGGGTATCATTTCACAAAGCTCTCATATCTACTGTGAGACCATAAACACTCTCATAGCGATCTCTTATACATGGTGATCTGGCACTTACGAGAGCTCCGTGGTCTCATGGTGTCATTGTGACTATGAAAGCTTCGTGAAACGATACCCCGATCACCACGTATAACAGATCGCTATGACAGCGCAATAGGGTCTGGCAGTGGATACAAGAGCTACTATGAGTATGAGTGAGTTATTGTTTTACGTCACAACGGGAATCTTTCACGACAGAGCTACTAGAAATTATACCTAGATCCCATGTGCACCTGTTGACCATGACCTTCCTAGCAACGAGCACTCTGAATGACATCCCACGCTTACACAGACAAGCAAAACACTGAAATGTTATTCAACTATTACAACAACCGTATCTCTTGAAGGAACTAAACCACTCATGTTTGTCATAGAAAGGTATCATCCTATTCTCTAATGACACTGTTTGATGGATGGTACACTTACGAGCCACTGCAAACAAATAACAACAGACTTGAGACTTCCAGATAAGTTACGTATATTATCTAGAAGCATAACAACATTCTACTGGGTTCGGGTTCATTAAAAGCCCACCCTGGAACTCAGTTCAATTTCTAAACAAGTACTCAAGCATTCGAGTGAAAATCATGATGGTTTCAGTGAAACCAGTGTTGAAATTTTGGTGACATTCATAACATTCTACTGATTCCTGCTTCCTAAAAACCTATCCAGGAACTCCAATATAATGAAACTTTTAATAAAGTCCTCAAATATATCAGAATCATGATAGTTACAGTGACACTAATGTCTTAAAATTAGTAATATTCAATTAAAGGTCAACTAGTGAACTGGCACTGCTCTGAATGATTATAGGACAAACAGAAATATACTTGATAATTTGCAGGAAATTAAGAACCAGGAAATCAATCACTGAATATTAACCTCTAGCCTCATCTCTATTACTTGTCCAATGTAGATATCTGTGGTTCCATCTCGATTCTGAATCTGGGAGCAACCTTACCCTAATCCAATCTAATGTTCCTAATGTCTGACATTGGTTGCAGAAACCCTATCCGATGGGATTAGTGGATACGGCTGATTAGGATCGGAGAGGTCAGGAGACTGATCCAGAAGATGGACCTCGAGCTCACGGTTATGACACGAGATCGACTCTGCAAACATCTCGTGAATTCACATACATCTACAGGGTTATGACACGAGACTGACTCTGCAAACAGCATCTATAGATCCGATATACATCTACCATGTAGGCCTATGTTAATGGATGTGGTCTACTGGTATCCATATCCTCTAAAACTAACAACACAGCTATTGGGTCTCCATCACCTCGGTCATTTCCTCAATGGTGAAATTCCACAGATGAGCAGAAGCTTGTCTCTCCTTGTTGACTTTGTGAATGTAATGGGGGAGGGGGAAGGGGGGGGATAGAGACTGGATATGTGTTACGGGTGTTCTGGACAAATGTACAGGTTTCGGCTTGCTAATGGTGTAACTTAGACAAACATTGTTCATACTTGACAAACAGTGTCCATACAAGAACTATAAATTAGACAAGCTTTGTAATTTGATAATATGTTACAAATTCAATACATGGATAGCTGTGTGCCTTCTTTATACTGGAAAGTCGAATAGAATGTACTGTAGTATTATATGTATATAAATGAGAAAACTGTTGCTCAACGTTATTGTAGAATCTTTTTACAAATATGAAATGATAATATCTAGATAATTTCATATTTGTAATAGAAATACAACATACATTATCAATAACAATTATTTAAATATATACACTAATAATAATATAAGTTTAATTCATTGAGCTTAAATCAGATGTTTGACATTCAAAGGAATTAATTCAATCACGTAAAACAAAATTGTTGAAATGTGGCCAACTTTTCTTCCAGCATACAATATACTTGTAAATAGCTCACATTTAGATAAATAAACTTTTGGTATACCATCATATTACATCATGGTAGTATTGATGTTTCTTACACGAAAACAATCACTAGAAAAGTAATTTGGCCCCAAAGCATCGTAGGAAACTTTTTTAAAATGTACATAAAAGTAACATTCTTTGCCAAAACTCCAACTAACTCTTAACACTGGAAGCAATTCCAAACATGGCTTTCATATATTCGTTTCCTTTGATATTTGTTTATTTCCCCAAAAGAGACAATTACTTCTAAATCTACACTTATGTTTTCTTGAATTATCTCACACCTCTTTCCCACCATTTCGTTCTTCCCCAGAACTAGGGTATCCATTTCACAGAACGCCTTGCATTGTATTCTGGTAGGGCTGTGAGTGTGTATATGAATGCAATAATGATGCAGTCTTGCAGACTGTGCACATGCACCCAATTGCCATCACAGAGCACCTGGTTACCCATTCCAACATGCTCTAGCACCTGGTTACCCATTCCAACATGCTCTAACTGCCCCTAGAGCAAAGACATGTAAGTCTACATAATGTTTAATAAACCTCAAAATTAGCTCATTTAACTCTCCATGCTGAAGGCAACCGGAGATGCCCTAATGAGCAGTGCATGTGTCTAATCCAGCAGGGATAGGGTTAATTCTCTCCATGTTGAAGGCAACCGGAGAAGCCCTAAAGAGAAGAGCCTGTCTCTAATCCAGTAGATATAGGGATATACAATATGCACATGAAGTTGACACGTAATGTTTGATAAAACCTCAAAATTACATCACTTAAAACGTTTACACGTAATGTAATTTTTTGGGGAGGAAATATCACATTTCACGATTTCATCTAAAGTGTTGAATGAGCCTTCTGGTCAAAAAGAAAAAGCTGCATGGTTTAGAAATCATAAAATTATGACGATCTCCATGTAGACGGCTCCACCATAGATGTTAATCATCCCACAGCAACAGGTGGCGCTGACAGTCAAAGAACAGGCTCCGTCAACAATGCTATGAGGTTCAATGACTTGGTGGTACACATCTACAGCATGACGAGCAGACACGGTACGTAAAGAACATACTTATCTGTGTCTTAATCTGCTTCATGTGCAGCTACTTCTGTAAGAAACACACTCCAAAGAAAGCAGCTATTGTAATGCATTGAAAATGCAGTAGGGTCGTATTCGTTTTTTTGTTTTGTTTTTTTAATTGTGGTTTAGAGTGGCTTTCAAGATTCTTTCACTTATATCACGACTTGTCATTTTAGGGCAGCAGGAAACCCGCAACATCGGTATTGCTGAATTTTGCAGTAAACCTGCGAGCACCGGCTGGTATTGACAGACCAAGGATGATATCTGCATTGCCACTTTATCAATATCGCGTCGGAAAGCTAACTTTCACGAACATTGATGCCGGGGATCCAGAGACGGGATTTGAACTCAGGACCTTTGGCTCTGAAGTCCAAACGTTCTACCACTGTGCATACTTGTAGATACTCCTATAAGTAATACACTCCAAAGAAAACAGCTAGTGTTACAATGTAATGAAAAATTGACCTGCAGTAGGGTCATATTACATTAATATGGAATTTGAATATCTCGATTACATTTGTAAGCCAGATTAATAAGAATTGTTGTTTTACAATCTCTGATTGTCACAAGCATAAAGAAGGTTAAACATGTTCATGCTTTTCTTAATTAAGACAAATTGTCCAGTGGAAATTGCAGGATCCTGTAACCTTGGATTTACGCATGTTTAATCATAATCAAATTTCTTCATGGCATTTCAAGGAGGAGAACGGTAAATTCTAAGGATTTAACAACATATAAATACAAATTTTAATAAAACAGCTGCCTCCACTTAAAAGAATCATTGCCATGGATGGAATTCACGGATATCCTGCAAATAAAACACCAACGTCGTTCAAATAAACTTCGCAAACCAATACCGAAAGATTACCTCGAGGGTTATAAGAACGGGCATTAATGGACACCCAATTACCAGTTTCACAAACACGGATGTATATTTACTATAGGACAATTCCATCAATGGCAGTTGTAAATGTAATTCTGTGAGCCGTGACTATTGCACACTTTCATTCATATACGTTCCAAAACGTATTATACGCATAGATTCCTCTCAAGTCGAGGCGATCATAGACAGATATTAAAATGTCTGTTAATCATGTTTCTGCTTGTTGATGTATTTAAAATGTCTGGGAACTGTGTTCCCACATGTACTGACGAGAACGGAATATCCATGACTTCCTGGGAACATTTAATTACTAATTTACGGAAAACCCAGATCATTTTGATGAACCTTGCCTTTTAAAGGTTGACTGAATTTGACGTGGAATATGTATACACCCTAAGGATATAGCCACACAGTCTCGTGTAAATATAATTCTGAAGAAACTCAAAACAGGAAGTCTATGGATCCTAAAGCACTAAAATTGAAAATATACATCAGTTCCAGATAACTGAACCAAACTCTGTACATTTCGTAACACCTCAAAAGAAGCACTGACAAATGCAAGCGGCCATGACGATGTTGACATATTAGGGTTAACATATGTCCAAATTTGACATATTAGGGTTAACAGATGGCAGAACATATCTATTCTTAATGGCAGTAGTCTGTGAGACATGGTGGCACCAGACTTGAATGACATATCAGCCACGATATTTGATATTTAACATTAATACGGACAAATCTAGGAATGGAGAAAGATTTACGACCATTTCAACTTTACCTATATATTTTTTTTTTTCTATAGATCTCAACTACTGGATACTCTCAAATTTCAAAAGAGTTTTCCATATTTCCTTTTAAATTTCTACTAGGATACTCTTAAATTCTATGGCTATTTTTCTTTCTTTTAAATCTCAAATACTGGACAATCTAAACTGAGGTTATTTTGTTCTCTTGAGAAAACATGAAAACATTCTCAAAGATAACATGAAAATGTTCTCAAAGAATCGATTTAACGACAGTGGTAAAGTTGGAATCTGACTCCAAGCTCTATAAATAATGCCAAGTAACAAGTTGAGGTGCCAACATGGAGACACATTAAACTTCCAGGAATCAATGGATTTTTCCAAGGTTTAGACATTTTTCTCTTGGACGATTTCCTGATTGGCCGCAGACTATGCAGACAGACATGGTAGACAGAAATCTACAGGCCACATAAGAGATAAGTACATCTTCATTCGAACATGCGTGAAATTTGTGTACATCGATCTATAGATGTCTCATAAAATGTTTCAAATCACAAAAATCAATAATAGTCCATTTCTTAGATGGGAATGTTGGTATTTTTTATGCAGTTTCATGTCGCAAAGTTTCAAAATTTCACTCCTTCAGTATGGGTGGGGTGGGTGAAAGAGAATTAACTTTTGGAATTGAAGCACGTGAGTCACTCTTGAGAAAACTGTCACTCAACCCCCACCCCCCCACACCCCACCCCTCCAGATCTGTGGAGATTTGTCTTGAATTTCCATAATAGCATTGTGATGTATTCCTTCCCAGCCTTACATAACACTGATGTGAGCCCCTAATGCGAATGGCACCGGACTGCCGGGGGTCCACACATCGGTCTCCATATCGGGTCTACCCATTGGATCCATTTCCATCTCAATCTGAGACAAACTCCACCAGGATTTCATTTCATAATGAAGAGATTAACGGTGGATTATGTCGGACAGGCTAGGAAGTATTAGCTCAGAATTGCTTTACTCATAACCGGTGATGTGAAGATTCTGTTAAATGCGAGGACAAGAATAATTAAGACTTGATGCTGGTGTTGAGGAAATGTTAATTAACTAGAAACACAAAGAAAAAGGCAAAATGATGCCATCCAATTTCTCCTAGATGGGATTTGAACTCAAATATTCAGGTTTGTAATCCAATGCACTACCAGTGTGCCATCATGTCCCAAATTCATGCCACATGATTCTGCACATTCAAAACAACAAGCAATACAAATACAATCTGAAAAATTCACTGGAAATTTAATAATCATGTTTTGTGCTATGAAATCTAAAATATTCTGATGCTTATACAATTTATTTTCAATATTTTGTTTAAGAAATTGTGCTAATGGGGAACTTCATTAAAAGACTTGTTTCCTAGCCATGAACAGGTGATCTTTCTGATTCAAGTATATCACATATCGAGTTTCAATGACAAAGGCTTGGCATTTTGAGCACGTTCGTTAAGTGATTTGTTTCCAAATGTAACATCTTGTCACCAGCAGATGTCTGCTCCACCAGGGAATTCTGGGACACATAATTAGCCTTCCAAGCATCCCTCGTTAATTCAACCAGATAATGAGAAAACTCAAGGAGCTAATGATATGCCTATTCTCTCCTCAAATTAAAACTGCACGAGCGAAAAACGCTTGTCTAACTCCTTGTGAACGATCGATTCCGATGGAAATCAGCAACGTTATTTGCTACGGCGAAATCAATGAAAATGTCAATTCCTCCGACTGATTCTCTGGCGAAAAGGATTTCGATGCGACGACACGTCGGCAAGACATGGGGACATTTTCTATGGGTCATTTTCAAGATCCGTGAAGAAATTAGAAATGGGGTTTGATTTCTCCGGGAATATCTTTTGTTCTCCATTCCCCCCAGAGATGGGGATTACGACAGTTACGAGGTCACCCGAGCAAGAAATGGAAACTGACAACAAAGTGATTTGCAACCACAAGAAATGTACAATAGCCTCATTAGAGATGGAGTGAAATGAGCATGATGTCACCAGAATGCCACTGCACATGGTGAATGCCAAGGAAATTTGACCCTTCCTTTTAGTGCTGCTAATTTGTCTTGGGGATCTTCTTTCAATGAGAGAGATCATGTATTTGTGGAGGCAACATAATGTCCATGGTGTCAGTTCTCTTGTATCAGAAATAGTTATATAATCATTAAATAACTGCTGATGTATCTGCACATTTAGAGACACAATATCACTCCAAAAAAATAATAAAAAGAAAAAATTGGCAGACAAAGACAAACATTTCTTTTAAAAAAATGACAGAATAATTTGAAGTTAAAATTAGGAAAATTTAAATTGAAATATCTTGTGACACAAAGAGAAATCTAGATTTTACTAAATAGTAATATAACCATTAAATAACTGCTAATGTATCTGCACATTTAGAGGCACGATATCACTCCAAAAAAATAATAAATAGAAAGAAGAAAAAAAGGGGAAAATTTGGGAGACAAAGACAAACATTTTTTTTCTCCAAAAATGACAGATTAATTTTAAGTTAAAATTTGGAAAAATTAAATTGAAATATCTTATGACACAAAGAGAAATCTAGAATTCACAAAATATAATGTGGAAGAAAAAAAAATCACATATGCATTTCCGTGTCTGCACTTGGGTTTTCTCTGCAGTCATGAATTAACGAACATCTCTCATATCACACGCATTGTGTTTGGTTTAAAAAAAAAGTGATTGTAATCAATGTTACGAGCATATCGTCTCGACAACAGCACTTCAGCACCTCTGAGCGATATTCAATAAATTCTGTTGCCTAGAACAATCTATATCACGATATTCCAGCCTTCAGATCAATGTTAATATAGGAAACTGCGTATCCGCTTCCACAATTAGTGAATGGCGATCCATTTACTCGGGGACTATATCAGTGGGTAAATGGAGCACATCCCAGACTACATTTTACTAATGTTCTCTTTGTAGACTGAGCCAAGTCTACAGTTCTTAACTACATTCTGCTAATGTTTTCTTTGTAGACTGAGCCAAGTCTGAAGTCTTCTCTTGGAAGCATTGGATGCATGAACATGATGAATGGACATGATGAGAATGCCACGGCTTTCCTGATCGGTACTGCTTACAACATAGGTTAGAAGAACGTGGTGGTGGAATAATAATATCTGAATGTCGTTCTTTATACTACATCAGAAACACCTAATCATGACATAACACTTCATTGCATATTCTGGTCAATATTGTGTTAGGTAGCCAAAATTGAAATTACTTCAATTTGACATAAAATTCTTAAAATTATTGATTCCAATGGTATTTGTGACATGAATTCCAATTGGCAGCACAAGATTTATGACTTTTAGTAGATATTTTCATTATTTATTTTCAAATTCGAATTTTCAATCAATATTTTCAAACATTAATTCGCTGCAATGGTAAAAATGCTATAAAATAAAAGTAAATTAAAAATAAAATAAAATAAAATAAAATCTCAATCCTTTTTGAAAAAGCAGACGGTCATAGGAGGAAGAAGCATCAAACATTTACAATGGATCTCAATTTAATATTTTTCCATTTGTCCAGCAAGACGATGCCAGGCAATAACTATACCCAAACAAATGATCTGCTCTGTGTGGCCATTTTCCATCTCGGTGATTAATCTCTGCATCTAGAACCATCCAGAACCCTCCACAGACGAAAGACACACAGGCAACCAGAATAAACAGGCGTGAATTCAATCGGAAAGTCCAATTTCCAAAACCAAAGAGACCAAATTGCACAAAAGCCCCAAGGCACAAGTTTGTCTTCAAATCTTTCCCCTGCATCACAATACCACCACCCCAGACCAATCAGGCAGAGATACCCTCCGGCAAATTCCTGCACCACCCCCTGGGCTATGCCAGGGCTTTGGACCTGCATAACATCACATTCACCGGTTAGAGTTCCCTCATCAATAAGCTGCATTAGCTGAATATTAACGAAGGCTGATTTGTCTGGAAGATAATGACCAGTCAGTCACGATTGTAACTCAGGGAGAGGTCATGTGAGGTCGCAGCTGAGACTGCCGAGCTCCCTCTGGTCACCGGGAATAATGGCGTGGGATCATAGTGGGATGGGGTTGTAGGCTTGAAGAAGGGATATTGATCCCATTAAAGAGTACATGCTCCTCGGTCCGTCAGTACCAGCCGGTGATCAGAGGTTTACTGCAACATTCAGCACTACGGATGTTGCAGGTTTCCTCCTGCCCTAAACTAAAAATGTTTGGTAATATCGGGGACAGACTAACAGTATATGTGCATGAACAATTTACAAATAATCTGGAAAATAAAAAAAGAACTTCTGATACTCTCATGTATTATTTTTAATTTGTGGTTTAGAGCCGCTTTCAAGATTCTTTCACTTATATCACAACTTGTCAGTTTAGGGCATCAGCTGGTACTGACAAGACCAAGGATGATAACTGCATTGTCACTCTACAGACAGCACATCCTATCAATATCACGTCAGAAAGGTAACATTGATGCCGGGCTCCCAGGGCGAGATTTAAACCTGGAACATCTAAGTTTTTCGACCATGACCGTATTGTAACAAGTGGCCCTGTAACAAAGCCATCTAGAAGCCATCTGGCTTCATGAAACGGTGCTCAGAACTTGGATCACAGTGCAGCAAGACAATCTCCCTCCGGGCACATTAGTCTAAGATTGTAGTAGGAGGGGGTGGTAGGCTTGAAGAAGGGATATCGATCGCATTAAGTGTACATGTGTATCAACAATTTATGAATAACCTGGAGGTCCTAAACACCCAGAAAGTCACAGTAGCCAGAGCAGGAAGAACATCTCCGTGTAATCATGGTCTGGGGTAGGAGTGGATGGTTGGCGCTGGTTGCTGTAGACTTGAAAAAGGCCTATCAACAGCAAGCTTATATCACACTTTTTTTCTCTATTTTTTAAAGGGATTTCTCCACATAAACAATACATTCTATGACGATCTCAAAAGTACATAGAGAATACTAAATGAGCTTCTGTGCGATACCATTTTAATGAAAGGAGTGAATGTTTTGGTCGACGGCATCTGTTAGTTCACGTTATCTTATTGTGACTACGTAACCATTCACAAAAGGTAAAAGTAGTACCCACACACGCGCGCACACACGCACGCGCACACGCACACATACACACGCACGCACGCACACACGCACGCACACACACACACACACATATAGCGGAGCAGTGGTATTACACTAGTTACATAACTGGGAACATTTATGACATGGGTGATATCTCACCGTTAGTGTGATAATAAAGAACAGAATGACAAAGAATATTTGGATTTGAAATGGCATGGAAATATTTTTTAATTATTTGAAATGGCATGGAAATATTTTTAAAATATTAACATCGAAACCAAATGTATGCTCTACAATGTTATGTTGTAAAGTCATGCATTTGCAAACAGTGGTTGATACTGATGAAACAAGAATGACAAGTGAACTACATACAAACAGTGGATCCTATCGAGATAGCATTGAAAGGTCTCATGATATATACATCTGTTACCACCAACCCAACAAAAAAACGCACAAAGAACCAATAAACTGCAAACTGGAAATGATTTAGGCTATTGATATCTCGCTTCATTTGATTGTGATAATTAAAAAAAAATCCAGGTGTTAATAACATTTGCATGTTTATCAATATGTCATCTGATGTCATGAAATGTCATACAGAACAATAACTCATTACATTGTTGGATATTCTGCCTGTGACAGTAACAAACGTGTCAATTTATTTCCAACAGTTTTAAGGGATTATCTTTCCCACGAGTGCTCAGTCCAAATTCACTGAAGCATCCTAACATTGAGTCAAGCTGTTTTCTAATTTCAATCTGCCAATCAAGAATATTGCTAAACTTTTTAAAAAATCGATTCGAGCTCTGGTTAGCTGGCATGATAAATACCCTTCGAGGGGAAACGTGTCTTTTTCGCGGTATTTGCAAATGGAACAGAAGAAATGTTTGCAGAGGCAGATATTTAAAGAGATTCAGTTAGAGTTGCATTCTCTTGCCACACTCTCTAATTAAAGCTCAAAGGAGATTATTAAAATGTCACATCCTAAACATAAATCTGCAGGAAAGGTCACTGGACTGTGGACACAGAAGCCGGAGTCAATTGGGACCACTCGTGAGAACGCGACATTCGGCTGCACTCTACATGCCTAATCGCCGTGGTTAATTGCCAAATTTAATGATTTGCAATTGAAATTTCCCCCAGTTTATGAAGATGATATGGGCCTGACAAACTTTTGTGAATAGATTGAAATTATTTTGACAGGTTTTATTAGTAAATATGCACAGTTGTGATCTTGATTTCACCTCAAGAATTGAATATCTTAAGAGTTATCAGTTTATATGACATAATGAGAACACAAGACAAATAATTAAATCTGTCAAATTCTAATTAACAATTGGTAACATTTTTTTTCACTGAGTGAGCTGAGTAAGTGAGTGAGGTGAGTGAGGTGAGTGAGGTGAGTGAGGTGAGTGAGGTGAGTGAGGTGAGTGAGGTGAGTGAGGCGAGTGAGGCGAGTGAGCTGAGTGAGCTGAGTGAGTGAGTGAGCTGAGTGAGTGAGCTGAGTGAGTGAGCTGAGTGAGTGAGCTAAGTGAGTGAGTGAAGTGTTGTTCTACATCACAGCAGGATTTTATTTTCACTAGAAAAACTATTAAAAAACCCCACCAAGAACCTGCCTTTCAAATTACATGACAGAAACATGTTGGTAAAAAGAAAAAGAATGTGATCAGCTATAATATGCACAGACAGGCATTGCTCTTTAGGGCATCTCTGGTTGTCTACAGCATGGTGAGAGATAAATACGATTGTTAAGTTACGATGCTAACTGAGCATTGGCTATAACAACAGTAAAATTATTTCAGGTTTCTTATCAAAAGGAACATAAAAGATTAAACTCAATATTCACTTAATATTCATTCAATATTTATTCAATATTCACTTAATATTCACTTAATATTCACTTAATATTCACTCGATAGTATCAAAAAGAAACCTTGGAAAAAGGTCTATTATTTAAAGGAAACCACATTGGGGGAGGACTCAAAACTCACAATATTTACAGAAATGACGTTTATACAGTACTAGAAATAAAAAAAATTAGATTAGCTAACAAAAGTCAGAAAAAGTTGGCAAAGCTGGTCCCCCGGAAGTGCTATAAAATACTTCATGAGCAGTCAACAAAGAACTGGAATTCCACCATTCAAATTAATAGCCTCTGTTTGGAACACATTTATAGTTCACAGGCTTTCACCGTCTCTTGCTCTAAACAGGACATTGCAGGAATCGTCTTTAAAACTCCCTCGACGTTGGATTGATCTTTAAGAGCTAATTCAGAATACATATCCTGCAACAGAGGATTCTTTTGCCTGCTAATTCACAATAACTTTCATCGTAAACTAGACAGGAAATGTAAAGACTCGAATTAGCCCCTCCAGGTGATGTTTACACTTTGGTACGTTCCGCAATACTTGAGAGTCCCGTCGTCATCTAGGAATATACATTTGCAAAACAAGGTTCCCTTTCAGTATCAAAGTGCATCCTTTGAGGGTTTTTAAAAAACTTTTACTCTGCCAAATTTCTCAATTCCCCGTGGGCACTCAAACATACTGCCTAAATGTTTTTACCATCTGCAAAATGTTGATTTCTAATCAACAGCTGACATTCAAAATTAAAATATCATTTCATCAACATCAGTGGACATATATGTATAATTTTAGTTTGAAATTAAATAGCAAAAGAGTCCAATCATGATAAATGAAACTAATATTTATTAAAGGTTAATGAATGAATAGGGAAGAATTTATAGTTATGAGAAGCAGTTGATAATAAATAAAAAGTCAATGTGTTTTAACCAAATATTCTTAAAAATACTCTTAATTATTTAAAAAAAAATCATCTACAATTCAAAATACGAAAAATAAAATCAGATGTGTTTCAACTATATATTCTTTAGAAAATGGACAGCAATATTGGCACTGAAGCATTTTTTTCTAACACAACTTCCAATATTTCCAACATCTTCAGATATTTAAAAATATCCAAACAATGGACCCTACCGTATTCTTTTTTCTGTTTTTTTCTGTGGTGGTTCCTACAGACCTGTTCATTGCTAATTACTAATTGGCTTGATTTCACCCAGATTTTCAAATTAACAAGAAAACTATTTGAGCAGAAAGTACAGTCTTTCGACATACATTTTAATAGTCACAAGAACAATACCTTACAATGTCTTCCATAGTAGAACATTATTCCAAAGCTTAATTAAGTTAATATGGCAGTTAATATAAGGAAACAATACATGTTTCCAAAAAGAATATGATTACGAGGTGAAAGACATTCTTCAGGGAAATTAGGATGGCAACTGATAGAAAACATAAAGACACTTTTTGGCATGGGGAAAGAAATTTCTTTGATATACTGCCAAACACTGTCATAGTTATCAAACACTAACATTATAGAAAGACAGAGGAAACTGCATGTAATTCTAGATAAAACACAGCCATCTACAAAATATGGAGAAATATCAAAATAAATAACATCTGAATATTGTCAAGTATTCACCAATCTAAATATTTTTGAGGATATTGTATAAAACATTTATTTCTATTATCAAGTATTTAGTAACTTGTCTGGAGTTGCTACTGATCTAAAGAAACGATGAGTATTCATTAAAGTAATAAAATATAATTAAATGTAACATTCATTAAATTAATATTTACTTTAGATATTTCAAAATTTAATAATTTCTTTCCATATCTTCAAATCTGTTATCTGATGATGTGTCACTTAGTAGTATTACAATAACAACAAACACAAATTTACTGTCAAAAATACAATTTAAAAATCCTGCAAAAATGATACTTTCTGTGATTATCCACACATACGCACACCCACACACACACCTGTAAAAGCTATTTTATTCACAATTTTCACGAACTGCTTGGCAGCTCTCCAAGACAATGTTGTTTCTAGTAGATGCTGAGATATTAAAGCAAACACGTGAGATAACGACCTCCGTCTGGAGGTGAAGAGGATTCTCTTAGAAACACGCCACCAGCACCACCATCACCACGTGCAACTCTCGTAACATGCTGATCAAATTTGTTTCTTATTGAACGTAATTCAAACGAAAATGGCATAAAGCTCTTCACGTGTGTGCCACCTTCCCACATATTGATACAGGACATTGTCCATTATGTAGTGTGAAGAGGAAACAGATTGCTGTTTCTATCGTGAATAACAAATAACATGAAAATTCATGAAATGTGCTGAATTTGTGGAAAACACAAATGAAGGATATTTCAAATGATCCTACTAATGTTGTAATGCAATGGAATTTTCATGACAACCGAGGATTCTATGAATGAAAATTTATTTGATAAAGTATACTTATCAAGCTCCAATCAATACAATATTTTTCATTATAATGAACACAGAAAATTCAAAGTCCATATTAAATATCCATGGACTTTATGACAGTAAAGTCTTATTATATGTTTCTAGGAGGATTAGAGCTGCTAAAAACAAAACGTAGATGAATATTAATGAAATATTGTCTTTAAAAAAACACAACATTTTCAATCTTGGATTTCAAATACATTTTAACGAACATCTTAATCACTTCACTCCTTCATTTCACCTCAAAGATCAAAGCTATTTCCCAAGATCGTCTTCACGCCAACCTGTTATGCCTGTGAGTGTTTAAACAATCGTGACAAAAAAAGACATTACATCTGGAATAGGGGAGAAAAGGTTGGAAACACACATTTGGAAAAATGATTACGAACAAGTATGTGTATATATCCCACCTATCTTGATTTTTTAATTTAAAAAATATAAAAACAATCCATCTTTTTTATCTTCTAAGGTAAAGAGTAAGGACGAATCTCTATCACATTTTCAGATTCAGGAAACAATCTCATAGGGTAAACATCCTTTGTGTTGCATTTTGATCTCGCTGACTAATTGGGACACATTTTTTTCTCGCCCACTTTAGCCAGAGCATGAGGAAAGTCATTAGCATTATTTTGAAGAATGTTCGTTACACCTGAAATCGACATCAATGGCAGGGTCTGGACAATAGCTTACGATCCAACCTCTAAATGAACACCTGTAGAACACCTTGACGTTGGAAACACAATACTTAATGTGAATCACTTACATCCTACTAATTGCCCCAAATCCTCGTAGAATGATAATCCCACGATCGTGAATATTTCTTGATCTGGCAATCACCCCAAAATTAATCGTACCCCCGCAAAAAAACACATACTTTTTTATAAAACACAAATTGTGTTATGGCATTATACCATGGAAACTGAAAATCAAGCAAATCCAATTACAATGAATATAGAAATCGTGAAATGTATATTTCTATTTTCAAATAATTCCAGAAATTAATGACATTCACGTATCTACCTCAGCACATTGCTCACACTAAATGTCACCATGTGCAGGTTGTTATCTCAAAAACATCCCAATTGTTATGCCCAGAACGTGAAAACTACGAATTCTGAGAAGAAATCAGCAACGCTGGGCATTATCGGGGAAAGACATGGGGTCTGCCTGGTTGTAAAATCGGCCATTAAGGAAAGCAGTAACTTTCATCAAGCGGCTAATAAGACAACCCTATCTCTTGATGACAAGTTTACAGGATTTGGCACTAAGATAATGCCCACTGAACATGCTCTGTTGATATCACTCAGCAACTTAAGTGCCCCAAGCATATCGGGCATGAATATCACAGAAATGAGACATTTTTCGTGAATTTGTTGACATGGACAGAGAATGTCACAGAAATGAGACAAAATTGCTGGATATTTTCTGTGAATTTGTTGACATGGATCTTTGAAAGTGTCATTAATTTTTCGAAATGAGGTGTGGTAATATATTGGCTGATAAACAGTTTCAACTCGCTTTCTTTATTATTATTCGAGGATTGTTAACTGGAGATTTAATATGTGCTGGCTCCTAAGCCACCCCTCATCATCACCCACCTCTCATCCTTCTCCTTCTCCTACTCCTACCCCTACCTGACAAAAATAAATTCTAAAAACATTATCTCTTAATAATAATAATAATAATAATAAACTCTTACTCTTACTACTACTACTACTACTACTACTACTACTACCACCTTCTAGTCTACTACTACTACTACCTTCTAGTCTACTACTACTACTACCTTCTGGTGGTAGTAGTAGCAGTAGTAGTAGAAGTAGGAAAGTAGTAGTATTACTACTAATAATAATAACATAAAAATAATAATAATATTAATAGTGAATTATTGTTTTATGTCACTGCAGGATTCTTTCACCCATACGTGACGAATAATATTTAATTATACTATAGATTAATAAACATGGTATATTGAATTTTAACAATACCATTCAATACTATTTCTTCTACAATTTCTTCTGCAATAAATACAACTGGAGAAAAAAAATACCATGCAAAGGAAAGTTTTGTCTCCACATTTCAACAACAACAACATAATAATAATAGCATCAAAATAATAATAATATTAATAAGTGAGTGTGTGAATTATTGTTTTATGTCATGTCAATAATAATAATAATAAACTCCTACTACTACTACTACTACTACTACTACTACTACTACTACTACTAGAAAGTAGTAGTAGAAGTAGGAGAGTAGTAGTATTACTACTAATAATAACAACATAATAATAATAATAGCATCAAAATAATAATAATATTAATAAGTGAGTGTGTGAATTATAGTTTTATGTCACAGCGGGATTCTTTCACTCATACGTGACGAATAAATTTAATTATACTATAGATGGTTAATATTAATAAACATGGTATATTGAATTTTAACAATACCAATCATTACTATTTCTTCTACAATTTCTTCTCCAATATAAACTGGAGAAAAAAAATACCATGAAAAGGAAAGTTTTTTTCTACACATTTGCCTAATAAACACAAAGTCTTTATAATCTACACCCTTCAGTGAATAATTCTAGTTAACCTACACAGTAAATGTAATCACATCACACCCGGGGCTAATTTCACAAAGCCATCTTTTGTCAAGAGCAGGTCTGGTGTCTATCAAGGGTTATTTCTCCCCGGAATCAATTATTTTTCAAAGAGCAGTTGAAAGGGCGGCACAATGGCCTGGCTTGTACACAACTTAGTCCACAGGCTTGTAATGACATCTAGATGGGGAGATTAATTCAACAAGGGATGTTTTCATATAACTTTGGAGAGAATTGATGTATATTTTTCTTATGGGGAGTTAACCAGGTAAACATTGTAGAAAGTAAAAAACATTTATTTGAGTGAATAGAGGACGTTGGTGATACGGTTATGAATTTTATTCCCTAATTTGAATAAATTTTTATAAGCAATTTCAGCACAAGTGTGTGTGTGTGTGGTGTGTGGTGTGTGTGGTGTGTGTGTGTGTGTGTGTGTGTGTGTGTGTGTGTGTGTGTATTTATTATGTAATAAAATGGGTACCAGTATTCAATCACTGGATTTTTACCACAATTTTACTGAGTTTAGATCCGTTTCCTATCGTATTTGAAAAGACAAACTGCTTCATATTAGAAACCAACACTTTTCTGTGATGCTAAGTCTGGCAAACAAAGTTAAACTCAACCTTAACTTACACATATTGATTTTAGCTATAATAATCATCTCAGAATAGCTTTCTCAATTTCAGCAATGTTTCAACACTGTATTGGTCATTTGGAGCTGAATAACTAGGCAGTACAAGGATATATTTAACACTACATTTCTACAAGTTAACCAGTACTGTTTCATAAAATAGAAAGTAACGAGTAATCTTTCAGAGCAAATAGAAAAACAACAAAACAAAGTTTTACATGTAGACATGTACAGACCACAAAGATTGCCTGCTGTCAAAAGTAGGTATCAATGAGGCATCCTTTGGATTGTTTATACCTATGCAGTACAAGATGATATATTTATCACTAAATTTCTATGTTAACCCGTACTGTTTCATACAATAGAAAGTAACCAGTAATCTTTAAGAGTAAAGAGTAAAACGATAAAGCTTAACAAGTAGACATGTACAGACCACCAAGATCACACAAAAGTAGGAATCAACAAGAGTTCTTTCAGATTTTTTTCACCCCACCCACTACACCCACATCCACCAGCCCCTCCCCCTAACCTGGACATGTGTGGGTGATCAATATCAAGAAAAGCATGACATCTCATAGGAAACGTTCAGGCCGGACGTTTGGTGGAAGTTAATAGCCGTGACTGATAGATTTTGTCTTAATTGACCGTGAATCTGTTTGAAACTTCTTCCCTTTCCTAATCCAGCACAGTGGCTATTTTTTACCTCTTCAAGTGGCCAACCCGCACCGAAACTGCTTGGGAGGTGCTCGCAAATACCCTGTTGTCAATAGACAAGTTTATATCTATAAGTGTTCTGTACAGACATTAGTCTACCTGTATATATGAAACTCCCATACTTCAAAGCATATAGGAAGTGTTTGACAATTCGTATTTGGCAATTCCACTGGAAATGAACATGGGAAATTAAAGATGCATTTCCAATATTTTCTGTCAAGAGTTTTACATTTCAATACCAAACTCAATAAATTGTAATTATTTAGCAAATTTGATTTGAAAATTAATGGAAACCTAAGATGCATTTTACAATTTCCTGTCAAGGATTAGACATTTCAACACCAAAATTTATGAAATGTAAGTACTCTAGGTGGTCAAATAGGTCTGTTCATCTAATATTTGCATCAATTTCGGACTTTTCTTTGGCTTTTTTATGATATTTTTTAATACTAATCTGCCATAGGAACTGCCAAAATCCGATGCACTGCCAAAAACCAAGGCGTTACTATCTGCTTATCATCACTGTCACACAGGAATGTTCCTCAGTTTACTACTAGCTTCACCTGTATCACGTCAGATTGTAATGAACAGCTACCTGCATAATGTCTAGCAACACCAGGTAAATTCACCGTTATTCGTTATAAATTCACAAGCTATTTTCAGGGGGAAATCTAACCTGGATATTAAATTGGAACAGCTAAACTGTAAACATAAACATATTTCAATTATGTATTTTGGTTGAGGCCACAAGACAAAGAATGTGAATCTATATAACAAGTCTAGATAAAATATCAAATTTCATAATTAAATAAAATACTAAGTTTGAATTGAAGATTTGCTTTGTGTAATTCATCCTTGATCCTAATATTAGTATTTTCTGAAGATCATTTTATGGAATCAGAACAAATTCTATGAGAAATACCAACAAGTCAGAAAGAAAAAAGAAAAAAATCTGAATTCTATATGTAAATTTAATATTGGAGAACGAGCAGACAAGAACACAAAAGAAGACCGTGTCAGAAAAAAATTAGACAGCTCATTATAGTTTGTAACATCAACATCCATGGCACGTTCTTAAAATCGGAAACAAATAAAAATTATGGAAATGTATTCTACAGAAATGGCAGTCAACATCCACGATATAGAGACACATCTCAAGGAGACGCATCTCAATGAGACACTAGTAATGAGAGAACTGCTGAATAATCTCGCTAACCCCCATGCCACTTGTCGTAAAATCCAACATAAAAATAATCAGAATCACAAATGAGCTTGTGTCTTGAAATGGAAATTGTAAATGACGAAAAATGCAAACACAAAAATAAATTAATTCTCCCCCGACTTGCTCCCCCCCACCTCACCAACAATTTTTGGGGAAAAAAATCAATACATTCTCAGAAATGTCTGCGATCCTTGTTTATATCTCAATGTTAAATGTGAGCAGTAGTATTAGTCGACATTGTATTTTTGAACATGTTCAAATCGTCCTACAGGAATAAGGACTATGATTCTATATGTAAATTCACAATTTTCCACCTGGCTGCCGAATTAACCCTCTCCATGTTGGAGGCAACTGGAAATGCCATAATGTACCTAATCCAGCAGGGAGATGGTTAATCACAATCATTAGTATCTATCGAGCATCTCTTGTTGCCTGCAGCAGGAAAGGGGTTAAATTTTAGACACTGCCTTCAAACAAGTGCTAAAAAAATTGGATTACCAATACCATTAAACATAATTTCATTGTTGGAATATGAGAACAAACAGTCTTTGCCTGCTCTCGCGTCTCTATGCATCACCAATACCATTAAACATAATTTCATTGTCAGAATATGATAACACTTTTTGCCTGCTCGGTCTAATGTATCACCCATCACAGAACATAACAACATTAGCCAACTAGTCTTTGTGTTCTTGCTGAGGAATGTTGCTCCAGGGTGGGGGAAAAATCATGCAGCGCTATTGCCCTGCCGATGCTATTAGGATTAGTGGCTGATTATGTCGGGATAGATTAGCAATTTCTCAATGTCCAAGGCAGAAGTGTCTGAAAAGAATTAATTTTCACCCAGTGGGGCCAGACTCTGTGATGCTATGTCAACAGTAGTTGCTCACTTAATAGCAGTTTTTTAAACAGAGATCTGAATTCTGTTCCCAGTGTCACAAAGCTCAACAAAGACAAAGGACAATTTTTTCTTGCATTATTTCAGATCGATAATAATATTTATATATTTAAATGGTTCTTAAAAAAAAAAATATATATATATATATAATAAAAAAAAACATATTCTTCTAATAAATAATGTGAATATTGTCCCCCCCAGCAAAAATAAATAAATATATGAACTGTGAAAATAGAAAAAGAAAAGAAAAAATCTCAAATAAAGTTGAACATGTGAATTATTGATTTGAATACACACGAGTTCAAAGATTTTCTAAATAAAACCTGAAAATGCGTATTATTGATTCAAATACACACAATCTGCAGAATGTATTGACATAGTAACTAATTGGCCAATCAATGATGAACATTAGGAACGTGTACATAAACACCAATGTATATGGCGACGGCTGTCGATCAGATGTCACTTGTACTAGAGCAGCCCTCCGACAGGTGTGTTTGGCAATCAATATATACACAGATCAATATATACGCAGATCAATATATACGCAGATCAATATATACACAGATCAATATATACACAGATAGGACATAAAATTAGCTTTATCAATCAGAATGTACATATTACATTGTAAAAACTTACCATCTCCTTGTTACACTGAAATAAAGTCTATGAAATGTGCAATTATGCACAGAATAAAACGATTTCATGAAAATTGCCATAATTAATTTTGTACAATCAATACGTGATAACTGCAAAACTGTTCACCATTAGGTATGTCTAGTGTTGTGAGTAGTGATTGTGTGCAGTATGTTGTATTCAATACACAGAAAGATAAATATCTGAGATTTCGATATCTATTCAACATTAGTGCTAAATAGCAGCGACGTACAACCATACACACAAAAAAAATCAAAATACAAAATACTAAAATTACTACCACAGAAATCATATTTAAACATTATTTTTTAAATGAATAACTCAAGATTTAAATGAAGCACATCAAATACAATCTTAGAAACATATACTTATTCTTGTTCTTGTGTTATAAAATATTGTGCAAATTAAACCATTTTCAACTGTCATTTAGACTAAATTCATTATAATTAGAACTAGTACGACTACTTGACTTAAAGGCATATAATCACATATTTTGATGGTTATATTTTTAGATTAATAATAAAAGCATGGTATATTCACTTATACATACATACGGTATCATCACTTTTGTAGACAATTCATTCTTCCAATAATATTAATAATGATAATGATGATGATGATGACAATAATAATGATAAATTGGTAATAATTAAAATAGGTAATAATTCATTTGCTCATTTAGTAGGTCAACTAAATGTGACTGTATGCCTTTAAGAAGTATTGTATTTCTGGTAAACATAAATGACAAAGCGATTGTTACAAAGCAAAGCAAACTGATGAGGTAGATGAGTGAGACCCAGAGTTACAATGATTACACAACGTTGATGTTCATTGGCGGAGAATGTCTCTAACAATGGTTCTCATTGGATGAGACTGTTTCTATCTTACAACAGCTTAAATAAATAAAAATTCTCATATAAAGGTGAACAAAGAAGTGTCTAGGCAGCTCAAATTAAATTTACCTTTTCATTTTCCTCTTTCTGTAAAATATTAAAAGTTTCTTAAAACGGACTGTATATATAGATGTTTGTATGATATGGATAAATGTGTTTGATATGTATAAATGTGAAATGGATAAATGTCATTTTGATACAGTGTGTTTGACATGGATAAATATGTGTTCGACAAGGATAAAAGTGTTGATATGGATAAATGTGCATGAAACGGATCAAATCTTTGTTCAACATGGTTCTCGGGTTGCGAATGCTTGTGTGTGTGCCAAGTGTGATCTCGTTCGATCCTCCACCAACCCGCCAAAAAGTGGGGAGTGAAAATCTCGTTCACGAACAGCATTCAGGTGTTGGTTTTCGATGTTCGAACCCCCGTTCTCATGTCGAGTTAACTCGAGAACGGGGTTTCCAATATGCCCCATGAGAAGTTACGTTTGAAAAGTTGCCCTTCTTTCATGATATATTCAACACTGTCATTAGAGCTGAAATGAATATTCAAATATTCGCGAATGAATATTAAATTATTGAAATAGTAAATATTTGAATAGTAAAACAGCAATCAAACACATTTGCAAAAGAGTTATAGATGGCACGTTTTTCTGACTACATTCGAGATGTGTGACAATGTGGGTTTTTTATTGATAGGGTGACAATATGACCGGAAATGTCACTTTGTAGCACATTATATTCGAATAATCATTTCGAACGAATATTCGAATACGAATAGAATACTTAAAAAGAAATATTCAAATAGCATTTTTGTTATTCGTTTCAGCTCTAATTGTCATAATCATTAAGCGACAAAGACTCACCCGTCTTGCAACGAGAGTATTTTCTCCCTCGTCATCGTTCAGTTTGAGATTATGGCCAGAGTTAATATTTGGAAGACGAGGAGGGGGCATATCTGGTGAAAAGAAAAGGTCTGTGATTGAATAAGTCTGGGGCGGGTGGTAGCACAATGGTAGAATGTTTGGGCTTTGGTGCCAAAGGTTCAAATCCTGTCCCTGAAGCCCGTCGTCAATGTTCGCAAAAGTTACCTTTCTGATGCGATATTGATAGGATGCGCCTGTACTGGAGCAATGCAGTTATCATCCTTGGTCTGTCAGTACCAAAATTCAACACTATGGATGTTGTAGGTTTCCTCCTACCCTAAACTGACAAGCCCTGATGTAAATGAATTCATCTTGAAAGCATCACAATTTTAAAAAAGAAAAAAAATGAATGTAAATCTCAATAATAATAAATAATATGCACATTGCACATTGCACCAAATCCACACTCAAAAGTGTAATAGAACTAGATTCAACCTAAAATTAATTTTTATGTTTAATAAAATAACAAAATGTTTCGCTATAATATAAACGTGGATTTGTTATTCAGAGAATTCATTTAAAGATTGCAGACAATACAAGGGAGGTAATTCTTGAAGCTAACAAATTCATCCCGTCACATAGACGTAACAAATAAATATGCAGCTGTTGGATAAAACTTAAATCAAATTATTTACATAGTGGTCCTATCGAGTCTATAAATAGGTCATAAAACAGGATGAAATTAATACCACAATTGAAATTCTTCAAACAAGAGAGAACATTGGTATTTGAGTTATACAACATTGATACTTGTGTAAATAAAACATCATACTTCTAGATTATTTTCCAAAGAAGTCTCCAAAAAGATTAAATGTTCATTTGTATTTAACATTCTTCATATTGCAGATAGCTGCAAATGTTCTATCACACAATTCACAATGGAGATGAAAATATTTGTGGAAAAGCTATGGAACTGTGTAATCTAGCATTCTCGCAATACTGGAAACATTTCAAAACCCAAACCCATTTTTTGTTTCCAATACAATTTCATACAATCCTAACCGATTTTTTAATGCAAATATTAAATATTCCTACTACTACTCAATTTCAAAACCTTCCATGAAAATAAATTTTGATTGAATTAGTGTAAAAAACAATTACCTTTGGTTTAATAGGAATCTGTTTACATATTTGTGTCAATTAATTTGCAATAAATTCTGCAAAAATAAGCATGCCAACTAAAATAACAAAACTGCTCACGGTTCCAACCTGGTATCCCCTTTACCTCTAGCCCCCCCCCCCCCCTGTTTTAACCCTCTCCCTGCTGTCATAGACACAGGCACTGCTCTTTAGGGCATCTCCGGTGGTGATATGGGGAGGATGCCGTTCACACATACCAGGTTAGAAATTAACTTTATAACTTTCACCCGAATAATTATATCAATAACAAACTGTGAAATTTCTACTAGCCCGTAGGATACCTTTAACATTAGGAGAAGTTGATCGGGCTGCCAGGCGAGTATCTAGTTCTATCTCTGACATACCTTCATGTATGACCATAGAAGTTTGGGTTTCCCCCGTGTCACCAGAAAATCCACCAGGCGGACTGCAACAACACAGAAAACCATAAATGCGAATCAATTGGAAAATCTTGTCATGAATTTGTAAAAAAAAGCTCATAACAATGAATTTGAAAAATAATTTTCAATAATATACTGTTATAAGAAATTAGGAAATGTCTGTATAAAAATCAACCAGAGGACTCTCAGGTATTTTTTTTAAAAATAATAATATAATGTTTTAGATGAATGTTATCAATGATTAAAAAAAAATTTAAAAAATCTTACATTTGTCATGTGAAAATCTCAAAAGGTCAATAAATAAAATGAAAAAAAGAAATCATCGACAACATATCAAACTGGGTTTGAATTATATTATTGATTTTAACACAACCCTTCAATAGATTAGATGTGTTCTACATATTTAAAAAATCAAAACAATTTGTAATCCAGAGATTCAAGCTTAGCATACAGCAAACAATAAGGACATTCCAAAACACGCAAAGTTTACAGAGACAAAATAGAAATCATGCAAAAGGAACAGAATACTATATATTTGCATTGAGTTCTGGTATAAACAAAATATTATTAAAATTAATGTCTAATGTTTACGATAAAAGCAAATTTTAAACTTTTGAATTCATCATAATTCTTTGTTGAATCTCAAATGATTTATTTCCCTGTCAGCATATCTACATTACTGTTGTCAAAATACTGATGGAGCGACAATTAAATAAACATTCTGATAAGAAATGACAGCAAAAAGAAAATCACACAGAGAAATGGACAAAAGACAACAACTCAATTAACCCTCTTTCTGCCAGAAGGCAGAATCAAGATCCCTACAGGGAAAAATGATTTGCGATCGATAAATCCAGAATGGAAAGGGTTAAAAATAAATTGCCATGCTCATGCCAGTACACAAAAAAGTGAACTCAAAACAGGGTAGGTTCTACTCTGGTTTGTGGGTACCTATGTACAATACTTACACCGAATAACTGCTGACAAGACTGGTGTGCATTCTGTTGCAAGTACAAAGTTGCTTTCAGTTTTCGAACACCCAGTGGAAAATATTTTAAAATACAATAACACATCCATGCCCACACTTATCTATATGAATAAAACTGATACAAAGAGTCAAAACTAATAATTTTATGCAGCGAATGGCTCACATTTAATATTGGTATGGAACGTAAAACAGCAAACAATTCAACTTTGTTTACAATCTTATGTATAAAGTTATTCAAATTGATAATCTTCGTTTACTAGAATCTCCATGTCTTAATATTGCAGCAACTTATGGGAGGGAATATAATTAACAAAAAATAAAATATTGGCTGAGACAAAGTTGGACAAATACCAGAACCCTGTCTCATACATACTGCTTGTTAATAAACAGGTTGCTGACAAGATAAAAAGCTATGCTCCTCAAATACTAAATGACTTGTCTGAATCTACCTCTTGTCTGAATCTATCTATAATGCATTTCTTTCTGATAGGAACAAATAATTACGACAGTTTTGCTAATTCATATTTGCTACTTTGAATTTTGAAAAAATTTCAATCAAGTCATCTTAAATATCATGTCACAAGTCCACATATTTACCAACGTGAACATCTTACACACATGACCATACCAAGCATGGCAACAGACAATCGTGATTTCAGCAGAAAATTAGCCCGGGCTGAAGCCCCAAGCCAACACAGGGTAAATAAATTGACCCAGGGACAAATAAATCATCGGATTCGCGGGAAATTGCCATGTCTGCTATACTCTCACATAATTGATTTAATTTTTAATTGTTTAATTTTATTTCAGACTTCCACTCACAGTGGTCGAGCGGGTTCAGAGGCTGGGAGGGTGCCGTCACGGTTGATGTCGTCATCCTCGTCATCATCATCCTCATCGCTGGCATCATCCTCAACAATGACAGTTCGTGCCTGTCGTTCCTCTGCACCCATCTTGCTGAGGTGAGCAGCGATTCTCTCCAAATCCTGAAATATGCGAGAAAATCGATTGCAACCCATGTATATGACACTCTTCACAGAAATAAATACATTGTCGGTTTCATAGTGTTATATTTCTGTATTCTGATGAAACAATCTGGGAAATTAATGCACAATGAATTATTTAAATAATAATTTTATGCTGAGAATTTCTCGCATTTAGGTCATCATAATTATGTCTTGAAGATTCCTTTCTCACAGCTTTGTACAATGAATAAATTAGTGCTTTACGTCACAGCGGTAATATTTCACCCATATGCGACAGTTGTACAGATTCAGGGACTGTAACATACAACCTATGGTGCATTGAAATATATTTTCATTTCTGCAAACGAATTTATTCTCGGATATCAAATTTTATCATAAATCTTTACAGTAATTTTATGATATTATCATTTCATGGATTTTGCGGTTATGATAAAGTCACACAATAGTACGAGATATATCACTTCACGGTGTACAATATTACAAAACATGTCGTTTCAATATTACAATGCACGTCACTTAACACAATGAATAATGGTACTGTGCATTTAACTTCACACTAATGCATATATACACAATAGTATGCGATGTCTCACTTCATTCTGTGCACAATGTTACGAGGTGTGTCACTTCACATGAAGCATAAGCATGAGATGTGAGATTTCATTTTGTGTACAATTATACGAGCCACTTCACACTGTGCATATTTGTGATACTACCAGTGACATGTGCAAATATCACAAAGCATGTAACTTCACACTAACGCATAGTACCAGTAGTACAAGATGTGCCACTACATTCTGTTCACAAAATTACGAGACATGTCACTTCACACTAATGCATAGTACCAGTAATATGAGATGTGTCACGACATTCTGTGCAAAATTTTATGAGACGTGTCACTGACAAAGCTCGATATACTACATTCTTACAACTACAAATTGTCGCACTATTTTTTAATTGTCGAGCCCAAAATAGCTGCTCAGGTAAAAGCTGAAAGAGATGCAATAGCTGAGGACTTTCAGTAATGTCGTCTTCTGATATTAAAAGCAGTGCCCAGCTTGTGCTTAATATTTGCAGAGATACATTGTTAAGGGGAGACTACCCACCCCTAGCCATCAAATTAATAGGCAAGCAGCAGATATCGTAACAGCATAGCTTGAAATTATTCGCCTTTTATTTAACAAATCATGCAAGCATATGATAAAGCATGCAGATATCCAATTTACATTCTAACAATGCAAATGACAAAAAGCTGTAAATACTAAATTGGTTTTCTAATTTATCTTCTTTTTCTCCTACTAATTTATTGGTTAAAACCAATTGTATTTTATGCCCAAATATCTTAAATTTACCAATGTAGTTTGAAAATAATTCTTATTGTCCAACAATAAAGCAAAATCTATGTGATGCTTAGTGACAAGAGCATCACAAAATCAAACATTTCCTGGTCCCAAACAAAAAAGGGAAAAAAAGATACTTCGGTGAATGAGTATTGAAAACTTATGACAGTAACTGTTGAACCTTGATGAAACGATGTTGAAATAATAAATCTTAAAAGTTTTAAATATATCTTCATTATTTATCATGTGTATTATATGACTTATAAATCGCACATTAAATACAGTTTGTATTTAAATGGAATCTCCATTTGCCGAATTTAACACAAAGAAGTGATGATATTCAGTGATGAACTTTTCTGTAAAATGTTTCATCAATAAATCGGCTGTTTTCGAGTTAGTTCAAAATTACAGAGATGAGAATTGGAAATTGTGCTTTCAGATGAAACAGCCAGGATCCAGAGGCAGTAGGCCATGGCCAGGTTTATGAAAGCATGGAGCCTCTAACTACGCAGAAATCCACGGAAGATTCTTATCCCCGAGTCTACCACATTCTGTTTACTTTAAATGAATCCAAGAAGAAATTTGTAAAAAAAATAAAAAAATAAAAAAATATTCGAAATGTCATTTTTCAGAAATTCTGAATCGGAAATGGATGCGACTAGCTTGGGACCAAGCAATGTTATGATTTAGCCTTAATTCTATGAAACTACGGAAGCGCTTTACACTGCCTGACAATTCTCACCTCGTTGTCGTCCTGGTAACAAACAAACAAGGTCACACTCATATCAGCCATCGAAGCACAACACTCGGCTCAATGATCAACCAGAATAAAAAATCTAACAATAGTTTGGCATGAAGTGCATTAATACACTTATTTGGTAGATTATCTCAGGATATATTTTATGGAAATTCGGTATTTTGGTTAGGCAATACAAAATTAGAAGTCGTTTCTCATACCATAAAGTATTGCCCAAGATAATCTACCACATAAGAGATATCAATGCATTTCATGCCAAACTATAGAATGCAAACACTCTATAACTTAGGTAATTATGCAAACTCAAATAAATATTTATCGAAGCATTCGCGGAAAATTATTATTCCAGGCGGGAAAAATATTCCAAGGCATGTATATTTCGGCATGAGCAGATATTGTCATCAACCACAGCATCTGCCAATCAAATTCGCACATATCGCAATGAACGCAAGCTAGGAAATATACGTTGCATTCCATGTTAATTTCAGACTCATGCTTTATACAGTAATACTCCCAGTCATTGCAACACTAAAAATTATTCAAACATCAAAATTTGCAAAAATCGTAAACTATTACGAAAAACTATTGTCTTGATTTATGTTTTTATTAAAGTTTGCAGTATCAAATTCAGAATCTCTATTAATCTATCAAATACAAAAAACAAAGTCTTGATTTGGTCGTTATGAACGATGAATAGAATATATGGAAAATCTGGAATATTGATCAACCCCATAAATAAGGCACACATTAAAGAAAAACTATATTTATAAGTTGTTGTTTTTTTTTAAATAAAAGGAGCTATACGGTAATATCAATACATGTGGATAATATATATCTTGAGAGAAAAGCCAAAGATATTACGAAAAGTAGTGAATTATTTTATAAACAGATCTTAGAATCGTACTGACAGGATAGACGTTAAAATGACTGGGAAAGGTATAGAACTACTAACAATCAGTTTTAATAAGAGATTTTAAATTAAGTTTCAAGTCATATACTGTAGGACTGTATAATAATTAAAAGAGATTCATGTCAAATGTAAAATGTCAAGTCATATAGGACTTCATAACAGTTAAAAGAGATTTACGACAAGTTTTCAAGTATGATAAGGCTTGTTACTATACAACAGCAGCCCTGTGTTACCTCAGGTTTACTGACTGGGCCTCCAAACATCCCAGATGGCCGGTTGATGGGGTGGTCAAGTTGCATAGCTTGTCCAGAAGTGGAGCTCGGATTCTTCGGGTCAGCAGGCATCACTGGACATAGTGACAGGACATTGTAAATTTCTATACTAAGAATTGGGGATGCATAGAAAATTAAGCAAACAAACATTCTTGGGTTCGCATCCATTTTGTTCAAGGGAGATAACTCTGTAGGTACTGAAAATTGCTTCTTTTAGGCATTTGATCAATTACCACAATCTGGACAATATATATAGCTGGCCTCAGACTACAATTATTCATTTCCTGGTTGACCAACTTGTGGAAGTGACGTCAGAAAACATGGTCCTCTATTAGATGGGCTGTAGCTTGCTTGCAAGTATAGTTTTTGCAGATTTTTACAGGTGGAATGGCAGATGAGACTACATAGTATCTGTCGGAAAGCTTCATTTGACCCATGTTTGCATAAAAGTGTGCTCTGGCCCTGTCGGCGGATGTGTTAAGTTCAGCCATTTGGAGTGCAAATTCTTGGATACTGACCATGACCTTGTTTACCCTAGCAACATCTGGAATTTGAATACTTATTTACTATGATTTTTTCTGTAAGTGCTAAATAGTGATAAACAAAGAAGGAAATTAATTGTGGTCTGATTCCAGATGGTTTCCTATAAGAACATCTCTTCGATATTGCATGGTGTTGTTATTGAAACTCGTTTACCTGTATATTTATCATTCGTGAACTATATTTCAATGTGATTATCTCCCTTCCCACCAGGTTACAACCGTGTGGTGATAGTGCCCAGTGGCGCCACCAACATCGAAGTGCTGCAGTACGGATATCAGAACTCGAGCAATGACTGGAACTACCTCTGTAAGTCAGTCTGTCATTCTAGTTGTATTTAATTAAATATCATCTAATGGAAAACACCAAAATCAATGTCTGTTAACCCATCACCTGCTGGATTAGTGTTAAACACTATAAGGAATCTATGGAGAAGGTTCCACCACCTCCCGCCAAGAGAACAACTGGACACTTGGCACCCCCCCTGCCCCAAAAAAGGAGGCAACGGCCCATACCAAGTGGTAAATATAAAAAGATGGTGCTAAGACATCCAAAGCTTTCATTCCCCCCTACCACTCATGCGTCCCAAGGTGGGACCAGTCTTCCGAAATCAGCAATGCTGGAAGGCGACTGTAAAAACACCAAACCAAAGAATGAAGAAGAAAGAAGATTCCATGTTAACCCTCTATATTCTAGAGGCAACAAATGATTATGTTATTTGATCTTAACAGCACATTTTCAGATTTTAATAATTGCATTAGCTATAATATACATTGCTAAAAGGTTCCTCTTATGATTTTTACTAATTATATATTTTTTTTGTATAACATGGTAACTTAATTAATAACTTAATATGGAAGTGGGAAATATTTTGGGTTTTTGAGAACTGCATTAGCCATAATAAGAATTGCTTAAGAGGTTCTTATTTTGTTTTCTCTGAAATATCTATTACCGTAAACCTTGCCACTTTATGATGCAACATGGAAAGTGCGATTTTTCTGTTTTATTTTGCGATGTACACTAAATTTTAATACAGTAATATTGTAAAAGCTATCTTTGAACAGGCAATAAAGACTAACAAAGCACTATTGTAAAAGCTAATTTTGAACAGGCGATCTCTTCCAGCATTGAGAAACAGTCACGGGGAATACATCCTGAATGGTGGCCATGTTGTGCGGACACAGGCATGGAGCATCAAGGTACAGAATGGATTCCTGGAGTACAGCGGCTCCAACAAGGCAGTGGAGCGCATCAACTCGACACGCATGATCGGAGAGGATGTCACAGTGGAGGTACGGTGATCGGCAACATTAAAACCGTGCAGTCAGTTAAGTCAGGAGTTTCGTGTGGCAGCTTTCAAGGTTGAAATTAAAAGAATAATTTTGCCATACAATATCAATTTTTTAGGTCTATGGAAATGTTTTGAAAATTCGTATGAATTAGATTTGTGTGGTGACCTCGGAGCAAATTAGAAATGTGTGTGCCATAGGTCTAACTACTGGAAGCAATGTTTCTGGGAATGGAATTAAATAAAATATATCTCAATTTGTCATTGTTATTTGCACTAAAAATACATTTATTGGTCACACTTGTGTCTGTACTTGATCGTCATGTATGGGTGAAAGATTCCGTGTCTCTACTTGTGGCTGTATGTCTCTACTTGTGTGTGTAGGTGTGTACTTGTGTCTGCATGTCTATACTTGTGTCTGTATGTCTCTACGTGTGTCTGTATGTCTCTACTTGTGTGCGTGGGTGTGTACTTGTGTGTGTAGGTGTGTACTTGTGTGTGTAGGTGTGTACTTGTGTGTATAGGTGTGTACTTGTATGTACTTGTATGTGTAGGTGTGTACTTGTGTGTATAGGTGTGTACTTGTATGTACTTGTATGTATAGGTGTGTACTTGTGTGTGTAGGTGTGTACTTGTGTGTGTAGGTGTGTACTTGTGTGTATAGGTGTGTACTTGTATGT
>JAUTBT010000019.1:12512-23563 GCA_032361225.1 Lepetodrilus schrolli | reverse complement strand
AAACTGGTGGAAATCCAGACTAGTACAAGCAGTACATATGTATGCAAGCCATGATGTGAGTGAACAAATCTTGAAAGAGGCTTTAAACCCCAAATCAACCAACCAAATGTGATGTTCATCATAATGTATTACTTATTAGTAATAAGGTGGGCTGAACATTGTTTGAGCGAATACAGCTTCCTAGATTGCACAGGGATTGTACAGATTGTTCAGATTGTTCAGATTGTTCAGATACCACCGCCCTTTACAGTGGCCATTGCATGCGGCTATAGACGCCATCTTATCGAGCACCACTCAACACATAGAATGTGACCTCTGCTGTCACGGGGCAGAACAAAATAAAACAAGCACCAGTCGAGCTGCATTGTACACGGATGTTTTGCCAGTCGAGCTGCAATGTACACGGATGTTTTACCAGTCGAGCTGCAATGTACACGGTTGTTTTCACCATTACTGGTGTCCGTTTTTATCTCGGCTGACGAGAACAGTGTGAACGACTCTTATATCTGTTGATTGCACTTTTGTCATTCAGTGAGAATCACATCTGATCTCGTCGACTGCTTATCTCAGCACGAGAACACCAAAACGGTCCTGTCTTACGCTCGGTTCCGGTTTCTAGCCAATATGTTTCTTGAAATAGTCGCATATTGAATCAAGACCTGTTCATCTCAAAGACTCCTTAGCCAAAGTAGTAGTGGACGTGGGTGGAGCCCCTTGAAGTTTCACAGGGTTAGATACTCGGCAGTTTTACGAACGCAATGCGCTAAATACAGATGAATGGATATTTTGGAAGCCGGTGGTTGTTCAGTGCAGATAGAACTTGTCCGAGTGGTTACCTTTCCGGTTCAGTCATAGTAATTAGATTGCGGTGCCTGGGTACAAGTGAAAATACAACCAAGGGTCATTTGATGACAAGTTGGCAATGTCAAACGTTCTGGCAACTACTGAATAACTAAAGTATATAGGTATATAAGCAATCGGCATATTCCATGGGTATTTAAGTGCACGATCACATTACATATATGGATTAATTCGCAGTGTTAATTAACATAATAGTGATTATTTAAACTTCTTCCTTCCACATTAACGTGAGACATTGAATGGCAATGTCTACATTGTCTATACCAAGCCATGATGTGAGTGACAAAATCTTGAAAGTGGATTTAAACCACAAATCAACCAACCAACATTGTCTATAATTACTCTGAGCTGCGTTCAGGCTACATTACATTTCACTACGAAGTGCTACATTGCGCTACAGTAGCCGTTCAGCCATAACATGGTAGCACTACGTAGCACTACTGTTTAATACGGCTTTCAAGCCCGTAGTGTTTTGTAGGAAATATTACGAAAACCCAAAGCATGAAGGGAATGGATTGCACGCATGCGCAAACCGATTTCCTGCTATTTTCCTATGAAATCATTCAGCCAGCCACTACTTTGTAGAAATGTGGCATAGTGTAGTGTAGTGTAGTGTAGTGTAGTGTAGTGTAGTGTAGTGTAGTGTAGTGTAGTGTAGTGCAGTGTAGTGTAAAGAATTGTATTGCAGTCTGAACGCCCCAATTTTGGATGCTACTATTGTAGATAATATAAATCATATCAAAGCGTGGCTTTGTGGCATGAGGTTAATTGAGAACAGTATATCTATACAATATCAGCATTATATCTCCATGCAAGTATGTCCATATAGAACAAATGAAGCCTTAAACACGCACCTTAAAACAAAACAAAAAGTGTGTTTTCTGTTGTCAGTGCACTTACATTGTGGTACGTGTTTATGATGAATCTTGCGTCATGTATTTCGGCAGTATGTGTATGAAGCACAGTGTATTTCAAACGAATACATTATTTTTCTTATTGTATAATAACTATCATGTATCTTAAATACTGAAATAATTAGTAAGGAATAATATGTATTATGTGTGATTAACTATATTCGCAGAGGGTGAAAATACATCGCTTGCATGCCAATCCTACTAACTGGTAGTATATTTATCTGAAAGGAGCCTCTCAAAAGCTTTACCCATATAGAGTGTATACGTGGTACACTCAGGCTTCAATTTGTCTCGAATCTATATCCGTATACCGCCCCCGTCTATAGCAATCAATTCATTGACAGGTTCGTCGATCGCTTCTGAATGGTACAAATAGCCGATCTCCTACGACTGACAGATTTGTCGATCACTTCTGATTGTCTCCGACGAACGACTACTGGTCGATGGAATTACATAGCACCAAGTCGTCTACCGCCAGCAAATAGGAAATACGCATCCTAGATTATGTTCTAACAATCAAAACCCATATATGGAAACTCTTTGACGGAATGGTAGATGAATGAAGTGGAAACGAGGAGATTCCAGTTATATGGGATGGAAATAGCACTGAGATTCGTGACAGGCGAGTGAGCTGTACGCCATGGTACTTATAAAAGGAAGCTCGTGGGTTGAGATGAAACATTTTTCGAAATAGAACACTGACCAATGGCTTGTAATGCCATGGTTGACTGAAGCTGTCTCACCTGAGTAGACATTGGTTATTCGCTGAGGCGAGTCTGTTGACCTGTTGACCAAGCTACACAGCTGTGACTAGAGGTGGAATCATATTTCGAGTTCGTTCCATTGAAATACGGATTGGAAACTGCCAAATGCATGAAGAGTTCACTGTTAAAGAAATTAAGTTAAATTAAAGGCACCGCGTAATCACAGCTAATATGAACATACATGTATTTTAGTTACCTACACACGTTCTTAACCAACCTACTATTTCCTCGTGTGTCAATAGTTTTTACTTTTAAAATATGTTTTATTAATTATAATTGTTTGACAGGGCCAATTTAACATCTTAGTAGATAAAACATCGTATGCGACATGCATTATATCTAAGTGTTTTGGAACACCCACGAGGTGCTTTCGTTTACGTATGCACGATGTAAAAGAGAGGGAAGTCGGATTAATCTATTTCTGGTTGACTGAAAGTAGACAAGGGAAGTAGGTAGAATTAGATGTTGAATTCCAATATATCTTTTCCTCGCTGAGTGCCAAGTTGTTTTTTTAATGAGCCGTGTACTAGCTAGTACTCTATATTATTCAACATACATGGTGGATTTCTACTGTGGAATAACTTTTTCGTAATCAACAGTGTTGATTTTGTCAAAAGTGATATTCGACGATTGTGACGTCGTAGGGAAACAATGACTTTAGCGTCATTATTTTGACGTCATAGGCGGACGAAGGCTCAACATCGTCTCTCTGTATTAAGACGTTTCTTTGCAGTTTTCCATGTTTTAATCCAATAAAATGATTATGTTGAATATTTAGAATAACCCACTCGATACGAGTGATTCCGGAAAATATGTCTCCTCGTGAAATTAATGTTCAAAGTTCCTCCCTGAAGCTCGGAACTGTGAACGTTAATTACACTCGGGACATATGTTCCGTAACCACTCGTATCTCGTCAGTTATTATCTAATTATCATCCTATGTCGGCCGACTTACCAAGGCTTCTTTGACCATTTCATCTGGATATGTTTACTAGTATCATATACATGCGTCCGATTTGTTTGTAGCATGAAACGTCTGTCTCATTGTAATATTATTGTATAGTTCAACATTGAAGACATCGCGGACTAAGAATGACTTAGTTCTACTAGATGTAAGCATATTTAGTCTTGTATACAACATTGAAGACATCACGGACTAAGAATGACTTAGTTGTACTAGATATATGCGTATTTAGTCTTGTATACAACATTGAAGACATCGCTGACTAAGAATGACTTAGTTGTACTAGATGCAAGCACATTTAGTCTTGTATACAACTATGACCAGATGAGTTGAAGGCAATATTCGTGGCTGTTTTCCATTTTTATATAATATAAACTAATATCGGTCAGATGTATAATTCATTACGCAATAACTTTTGCAAAAGAACATAACATTGTATAGATTATGATCAAGTTATAATTTGCATGTTTTGCTGAAGGCACTTACCAACTTTGAAACTTCTATTTTATGAAAATTGTCTGTAACATAATTACATTCTATTATAAGTACAAAATGTAGCTGATCTAGTTAATGTAATGTAAACTGGGAACCGACTACTATACACGACAGTATGCGCTTAAACTAGTCAACGTCATATCTCTGCCAACGTCATATTTATGGAATGATGGAGATATGGAGATATGGAGAGATATGGAGATATGGAGATAGTTTTATGAGATTGAGCATGGTCATTGTATTCGTCGTCGCCAGCGTGTACTTTCGACAGCGCCATTCAGACTGCAAAGACACTTCACCTCGGACTGGAGTGTATAACACGCCGTCACTGGCTGTCAGGGTCAACCATCTGGTCATGACATACCGGAAATAGTATTCACTGGATGCCAGAGAAGCCGCCATTTTATATGCAGTTCAGCTCCGTAGTTCACTGACGAAACGTTAACCTATTACACACATGCATCTGACACATCCCTCTGATACACACACATATACGCACCTGACACACATATGTCAGCCCCTTAAGGTGAAGTCATTACCCAGCTGACTTAGAAATTGTACCGATGGAATTACAGGAGAGTGTTTGTGAGAAATAACTAACAGTTATTGCATGTCTGGAGACGAGGCCGTTGATCCAAGCCAACCAACTGGGATACAGTGAATTGAGGTCAAAACTCGGCTGAATCCACAAATATGAAGAGCTCATTACTAAATGTCTAACTCCAGTTCAACCAACTGAGGACATTTAGTTTCTAACAGGAATATTTTCTCAATGAAGGTCTTCCTTCTTATACTAGTCAACCGTAGTCTTTGTCATAGTATTGGTCAACTATAGTCTTGGTCAACCATAGTCTTGGTCAACCATAGTCTTGGTCAACCATAGTATTGGTCAACCATTGTCTTGGTCAACAATAGTCTTTGTCAACCATAGTCATGAACGGATTCGTGTCAGGGAAATCATGGTACGGCCATCTCTATAACCATGTACAGTAGACTAGTCTAAACTATGCCAGACGAATAACATTGGAATGTTCATACACGGGACAGTATTTGTGTGCGTATTATAGAGGTATGCAGATCTACAGACGCAGAGCGGGGATTAGACATGTAAATGAGAGACTGAGTATATTTGTCAGCTATTGTCATAAGAGACGTGTTTACGGGCGATTCGCCAGGGATGTAGTAATGCCACTTTATACGTTGTGACATTTTACACTAAAACAATGCTGTCTTTAACAGTGAATTATTAATACAGATATGTGAAATTAGTGTCAAGTGCATGTCTACGAGAGGCAGAACTATGCTCATACAGCGACTGCAGGCAGTAAACAGTCCAGATTATCTGCTGATGTAAAGTTATGTCTTGATATGGAGATCCCTCGAGCGTCATCACACATCAGCTTCCACTCGTAATACACGTGTTGTTTGTCGTAATCTCATGCGTCCGCCTCGTCTTCTTCCACGAGGGAGATGTATTTAGTATTCCTTATCTCAGTGAGACATCACTGGGATTTATACATCTATATACAGCTGTAGTAAGGTTATTAATCCAGAACTGGCGGAGGATTACCTACAAGAGAAACGTGAAGCGGTCGGACGATAATTGAGCACAACATGAGAAGTACTTGAATACGAAATAATATTTGTTTAAGTATACGTGCTTTTTCAGTATATTCCGAGAGAGTCGCCCATTCTTGGTACTTTAGTGTATGGTAAATTGTTACGACAAATAGAATATTGAAAGACCCAAAATTGTTTGCGTATATTACATGGTGGCCGTTAACTTTCTCCATGCTGGAGGCAACCGGAGATGCCCTAAAGAGCAGTGCTTGTGTACAATCCAGCAGGAAGAGGGTTAATAAATCAAGATCCTGTTGTCCATTAACCTGTCAGAAGACTTAGTCCTCAGTCATTCCAGTCTGCTTCAACTGTTGATTCAATGGACGAAACACTATTGTTCATAGTAAAGACTGAGAAGCTGAGGTATTTAGACTGACCAGCGCCAGTGGCTAGCTGAGTCGTCTGACCTCGCCGACGTCTCCTAGGATCACCTTTCACTCCGCAATGACCAATCATTATGACCGCCGTGATCGCCCCTATAACGTATTCGGCCATTAATGTTACCAACAGTATTTGCGAAGCCCTCAGACTGATATAGTATTGCATTGAACACATCTACAATGAACACATCTACAATGAACACATCTACAATGAATTCCTATTATGATGATGAACATGCTTTATTTTATTATATAATATATTTATGATAATGTAATGTCTTCGTGGCCACTATTCTTCAGTAATGATGGATTTAGTGGTAGTTAATTGCATACTATAAAACGTAAGTAAGATGCTGATAGATACTCTGTGGGGAAGTTTTCTACCAAATATTGAAACCCGGCCTCTTGATGAATCTGGTACAGTTCTTCTTCCAAAGCGTCTGTATGTTCTTGAAGAGGACTTGGAGCCTGTAGACGTTGTTTGAACCAACGTAAGCTTTCAACTTTGATTGTTACGCCATTTAGATGACATGTACACATGTGCATTATACTATTCACGGCATTATGACGGTCAAATTCAAGTTAAGTACAACCTTGTAACGTGTACAGTACAGGAGTCTGGTGAGGTCTATAGTTTATTGGCGAAACAATGATTACTGAATGTATTCAACGAGTTGGAAAACCTTATATTATGTAGGGCTCTGATGTGGGTTGTCCATCATATCTGAGTCAACAGCCACGTCATGGTTGTGTGTGTTGCCCATCATATCTGAGTTAACAGTCACGTCATGGTTGTGTGTGTTGCCCATCATATCTGAGTTAACAGTCACGCCATGGTTATGTGTGTTGCCCATCATGTCTGAGTTAACAGCCACGTCATGGTTATGTCTGTTGCCCATCATGTCTGAGTTAACAGCCACGTCATGGTTATGTCTGTCGCCCATCATGTCTGAGTTAACAGCCGCGTCATGGTTATGTGTGTTGCCCATCATATCTGTTGATAACGGTAATGACAAGAATGCTTAAGACTACAACGCAGTCTCCTCGCACTGATGTTAACTTATTTGTATTCTTTGTATGTAAAAGTGATCAAATTCCATATAATTTCAACAGATAATTGTTATTTTGGATATATGCCACCCGTTTGTATAGTACAATATGGGCACAGGGGTTAACCGTGATAGAATATCTATATAGATCTAATAATGAAGTCATTTATTTATTAATTATAATACTACTACTAATACTATTAATAGTAATAATAATATAATTAAATAATAATAATAATAATAATATTAAATAATATATAATAATAATACATAATAATATAAAGGAGGAATGCTACCAATCTAGGTCTACCTCGCCTAGCAATCTAATAAATAAAAGGGAGGACACTTGATGCTCCCTCAACACTCAACTGAAATTTTAAATGTGCATATCTATTTTACTTTTCATCCTGTAGTTATCCTAATGGTACCACTTCCTGCTCCCCATGGGTGCAGTTCTTACCATAAATACCTCTGAATTAAATCGCATCTGTGATAACTCTGAAGGAGTTTATTGAAATGTTCAGAGAACAACAATGAATCATCCAAGTTGTGTACACGGAAGTTCAAGGACTCAATGCACGTTCTCTCTTCTGGTTGGTTAAAAATAATAGTAAATGGTGTACAGTGTATTCAAAATACGATGTCTAGCAAACAGCTATGCTTTGAATTTTCCGCAAGACTATTTACTATTTGTTATATAATAGATTGCTAGGCGAGGTTGACCGTGGGTGCAGTTGGTACCATAAATACCGCTGATATCCCTGAACGAAGTTATTGACATTTTCAAAGAACACCAATGAATCATCCTAGTTGTGTAGACGTACGTTCAAGGGCCCGATGCACGCTCTCTCCTCTGCTTGGTTACAAATAAATATTAAACAGTCTTGCTGGAAATTCAAAAGTAAACATTGTATTTTGACCATCAGGGGAAAAAGATGTTTGTCCACAGATAGATCGAAAAGCTACACAGTGTACTACATAGCAATACACTACTATATATAGCAATACACTACTATATATAGCAATACAGTACTATATATAGAAGAGTGGTATGGTATCCCGTGTGTTACACGCGATGTGTTTACTATTGTTTTTATGCGGGCTATGCGCTGAGTAATGCTAAGTGTGTTGTATTTAAAGATTAGCCTCAGCTTCTGTTGATGTATCGTGAGGTATCAGCCGAAGGTTTCCCTATCATGGTGTTAATACTGATAGGCCATATATGTAAACCATCGAGACATAGGATGTGTGCCATCTTCTCAGAACTACACCTGCACTTTTACTGCCTGCTTGCTTGCATACACATATATAATGTACACATGCTGACTGCCTGCACCTATATAATGTACACCTGCTGACTGCCTGCACCTATATAATGTACACCTGCTTACTGCCTGCACCTATATAATGTACACCTGCTGACTGCCTGCACCTATATAATGTACACCTGCTGACTGCCTGCACCTATATAATGTACACCTGCTGACTGCATACACATATATAATGTACACTTGCTGTATCATACACCTATATAATGTACACCTGCTGACTGCATACACGGATAGTTGTATACAGCTACTAAAATGGCTGTAATACCGCCTACATCTACTAAAATGGCTGTAATACCGCCTACATCTACTAAAATGGCTGTAATACCACCTACATCTACTAAAATGATTGTAATACCGCCTACATCTACTAAAATGGTTGTAATACCACCTACATCTGCTAAAATGACTGTAATACCGTCTACATCTACTAACATGGCTGTAATACGACCTACAGCTAGTTTAAATGGTTGTAATACCACCTACAGCTACTAAAATGGTTGAAATACCGCCTACATCTACTAAAATGCCTACTAAACCGCCTACTAAATGTACACCTATACTGCATACAGCACATGCACACTGTAACTATAACTACTCTGTAACATATCACGGACCAATGTACTAGACTATCCATAGTCTCAGAATGTGAAAGTGAAAAATTAAATATGAATTGTATTGATTTGGTAGTATATTAAACTATTACCCTCTGTGGGGAATTTGATATACATTAGAGAGATAATAAAAGAATGCTAAATATAATAGGAATCGCAGAACAGTGTTATATTCCTGAAATCTAGACATGCTTACCTGCGCCATGGGAGATAATTTGAATACAAGTATTTAGGTGAGAACATGGTGTGACAGAGACTAACCAATGCATCTGAAGTCTACTCTAACTATTCAAACTTGTCGTCTGCTCTATGAGACTAATGTTTCAGACATGAAACTAATCTGCCATGATTGAATCAGGAAATACTGACCATTATCCTAATTAAACTAAATTGATTATTGATGAATCCAACTGGTTTCGTATCCTGTTCTTGTCATAGAAACAAAGTGCTGTGTATAACGCCCATACACCATCTGAAAAGGGAGGTAATAAACAGTCGTGTCCAGCTGTATGGGTGTAGTGTAACACAGCGACAGCATTACGAAGGCAGACCATTGCCATTTGTGTTAAATGTGTTGAATTCATGTAAGCAACTTAAAATAGTTTATTATAAAAAAGTTGCTATAATTAGTGAAAGTAAAATGTTTTAGACAATTAGCCTTTATTTTCAGTATGACCTTGTCCTTTAAATGTTTAAACTTATAACTAATAAAAGTTTAAACTTATAACAATAAAAGCCTGTTGTACCTACATGTAATCAATTGCCAAACGGAGTTTTACATACGGTACAATTGTAAAGAAGAAGAAGAAGACAATTCGAACGTTATTATCACGAAGCAGATTTGTGTTTGACATTGTAATGGCCTCAGTAAGATAAATCTTTATAATAAATAAAACATCACACAAACAATACATAAAATACAACAACAACAAAAGTCAATAAAATTCCATTATATCACAATGTGCAGAGACTAAAATATAAAACAAATGACATTCCACCTGCGTTTAAAAGAATGGTACTTTATTGTACAAAATATGTGGTGCATACATTATGATTCGATTGTTCAACACGATTATTTTGTTCAAATAGCTAGATGGGCGTATTCCTCATTCTCACTAGTTATCAGTATTTTGAAATATATAGTTAATATAGTTAATTATTTCTACAGTAATTGCATTGTGTATTTTAGGCGAATTGAGTCATAGACGTCCTTGAAGGCAAACCTCAATATAACACCGCTGTGGGTATATAGATAACCGGCTGTTCTTCCACGAGCGGTCATAACTTTGTTAAACATGCGGTTAGATCAACAAACCTATATTCCATGATGGCTGTCAGATATGACAAAGAGCGAACTATAATGACAGTCTTATCACCTATCACCACGACAACGAGAGTTTCTATTATTTTGGTGTCAACGGTCATTCTGTTGTCATGGTTTAATTTTGACACCACCATAGTGACAGTCTTGTATTCTCGTTGACATTGTGTGATCTTATTTAGATGCATAGCTTTCAATGTGAGTGAATGACTTTATCAACATTTGACCCTTGTAAACCTGTAACTACAATTAATATTAAAATGTAAAATGCATGGTTTTATAATGCATTTGGCATTTGCGTTTAGAAAGTTGCTATTATATACCAATGTGTTTGCGAATATTCTAGCAGGTTAATTTACATTTCAATGTTTTTAAACAATACTCTTGGTCTCAATTTATTTAGCAAGATGTATTTATTTTGATTTACAGCTTGTTTAACGAATTAGCTGAGACACTTCGTATCACCAATATTGAGATTGCAATTGCATTGTACTATTGCATCCTAATGATGTGACGAATAATGAAGTCCAAACGCACTTTATTTTAATAAAATAACATTAAGAAAAAGACATATTAGTGGTAAATACTACTTGTAAGGCATAGTTCAGTGGTTCATGGTCCATGGTTCAGTGGTTCATGGTTCATGGTTCATGATCCAGTGGTTCATGGTTCAGTGGTTCATGGTTCATGGTTCATGATCCAGTGGTTCATGGTTCAGTGGTTCATGGTTCATGGTTCATG
>JAUTBT010000018.1:107259-121320 GCA_032361225.1 Lepetodrilus schrolli | reverse complement strand
GTGTCTTTTGATATCAATGTTATCCTACTCGTTGATAAAAGTAACATTTTATCAACTCGTGGGATAACATTGATATAAAAAGACACTCGGTAGAGATTCTCTATATATCTGTGACGTATAAAAACACATATGTCCCAAGTGATACTGCTACAACGGATTTATCTTGCCGACATGTTTCAGTCTGATTGTAAAAGAATTAAAACATTCATTGTAAACCTGTTTGCGATAGCTGAATAGGCAAAATGCACAGAAGACGGGGAGACTCATAAAACGCGTGAAGCACGTGACACTGCCATGGACACGTAGAGGATAAGTGTTTTATGCTAAATTCATACACGGGACGCATTAAACACATTTTCATGACGTGATCATGTCTCAAATTCTATCGTATCCATGAATCGGGGCCATTATAGTTGGTACGATGTTGGCCCCCGTTTCACGACGGCCGCCTAACTATTTAGGAGCTCTTAAACCATTCCTAAAGATAATCACCCCGTAACAAGTGTTTCACGACGACGTCACAAGTATTATCCCTTCTTAAATCGACATATAACTTACGAGGTGATACCCTGGTCCCCGTTTCACAAAGACATCCTAAATTTAGGAGATCCAACTTTATGACCCAGTTTATCACCTCAGTTAGATGCTGATTTAAGAATTGATAAAACGTCGTCGTGAAACACCTGTTACGGGGTGATAACCTTTAGGGCTGGTTTAGGAGCTCCTAAATAGGAGGCCGTCGTGAAACAGGGGCCTGGGTCCTAAAGTTAGATGCTCCTAAATTTAGGATGTCGTTTTGAAACGGGGGCCTGGAATTTGAGTCATTCCGTTCATTTAAACAAGGCATTAAAATCGCCTAGAAATGCTATTGTTGGCATGGATGGACGGAGTTCACAATAGATAATGGACAGCAAGACAATCGTGGTCTTCACCATCCTCGAACCCCAGCGGTACCTAATTCCGTTCAGGACTCACTTCATGTGATACCCCTGACTCTGTTTGTGCAAGTTCCTCTCTATATGTGTGCCAGGGGTACAATATGAAGTCAGTCCTGAACGGAATTAAGTACCGCTGGGGTGCGAGTATGGGTTTTCACGAGTTGTTTTTGTACATTTTACATATACATATTTACATCTAACTTGATGTTTAATAACAAACTGCTATATCCTGTATATCTATACCATTATTGTGGCTTCAAATTCACTCTTTCGTTTTTATTTAATTTAATTTTCTTCCAACGTGGTATATCCCTTAACAACGTCACTTAACCCTCACCCTGCTACGTGGGCGCGGTGTCCCATTCAAACTGTACATATGTACAATAAGGTAGCGGGATGAGGGTTAAAGGTGAATCCGACCAGGCTTTTTAAGCCGTGCATTTTTCCATTTTCCAGATGTACGTATCACTGCTGTTTACTGATGTAACTTCTGTTTACTGATGTAACTTCTGTTTACTGTTTACTGTGGTCAGATGACTGATACATGCAATAGACAAGCAAAACAACCAGTACATTCAAACGAAAGTCTATCTACACTGCCTTTGAACTATCTGATTAGTTATGGCGGAATAATATGAAATGAAAATACATTAAGACTGGAATATCGTGGAATAACAGCATTTATGCCCTGTGTGTTGTATCAAGTCAGGGTGTCGTTTCACGAAGCTCTCGTATCTACTACGAGACCATAAGCACTCGTAGCGATATATTATACATGACGATCAGACACGTACGATAGCGCTATGGTCTCGTAGTAGGTATGAGAGCTTCGTGAAACGAGACCCAGGTCATGACCCCACCATTAATGGTTTGAGTCTACCAGTAACTGTGATATTGTAGGAAATTACTAAGTATATTTGTTAGGGTTCATTTACCACGTGTCTGAAAATATAGAATATGCAGCACGGAACCGTCGCCGCTGGCATAACCAATGATAGCCAATGATAACCAATCATGCCCATAACAAAAGTAGTGACACAGACAGACGGTGAAAGTGGATGTAAGCCGGAAGGACTGTATACGTGATGTCTGCAGGCCAACTCTATGACAAATGTGACAGCTGATCTCCATTACCTGGCCGCAGCAGCCAGTGTAGAACATCTCTTCGATCCTTCTGCTATTCATAATTTAATGTTTTTAACTCGCCAGTCAGAAGACCAGGAGGTTGATTCCAGACGAAGGCTGCCTAACTCTGCAGGTGTGTACACAGGTCCATTGGTCAGTGATCGTGCGTGTGCTGATAGTGAGCGGATAGTATGCTGATAGTGTGATTGAATCATATATATATATATATTCACCGAGTGTCTATATCCTGCACTTAGGGATACTCTTTGTATTAGACGAGCTACAGCGAGTATAATACATAGAGATTATCCCTAAATGCAGGATATAGACGATATCTAAAGACACGAGGTTAATAATATCTTATCTAATGTCAAGCTTCAATACTTGTCTATATGGAGAAAACATCATCGTGGGAATCAACATTTTAAAGTTACGCGTAGGAATACATGCAAGTCAGTAAATTGTAAACCGCTTCACTCATTGATAAATACACCAAAGGAAAATAACAACTTTAATAACAATTCTAATTTTTATTAAAAATTGTAAATATATTAAATCTAGTCGATAACATCTGCTGTAGATGATATTTAATTGTTGACTGGAAGAGACACCTGTATATAGGTTACAGTCAATCTCTAAAATCAGGCAATGTGTAAAATGTTTGAATCTTTCAGTGACTGTCTTTCCACTCAGTCAATTTTTAAAATGCCTGAAATGATTAAATGACTCCCCTTACTTGACAGATTTGTTGGAGTGAAAATCACTGAAAATTTAATACATTTGACACATTGCCTGATTTTAGACATTGACTGTAACATATATAAACACACAGACATCAGATAAACGACTGTAACAGATGTGATGGTAATTGTGTGTTTATAGTGGAGATGCCATACTTGATATGGATATCTGTTGATGAAGACGACCAGATATGATCTCGGACAGGATTAGAGCACGTGACTAAGATAGCAAGACATAAAAGACAAGAAGACGTCAATTTATGGAGAACAAAACTAAACGAACCGGGAACATTACTGACAACAGGACAGAGAACATTACTAGGACAACAGGACAAAGAACATTACTAGGACAACAGGACAGAGAACATTACTAGGACAACAGGACAGAGAACATTACTAGGACAACAGGACAGAGAACATTACTAGGACAGGTCAGGACAGGACAGGACAGTACACATGTAACTGTGGTAAAGTTCACATTTAAAGTATCTGCGTTATGTACATGTGTTGTGGTATGTCATGACATGTTTGCAAGTTGTAATCAACATTGGCCAAACATGTTTTTTATTTAACATTCGCAGATTAAGTCTTTAATTATTGATAGCATGTCCACGGCCATGTTTGTCATTCCATTGTTTGGCTGCTGTAACTAATTGGCTATAAGTATAAATGTAAATACATACGTAAATTGGCTGCATTAGTCATTAGTCAGGCAGCTGTGGCTTTACATTTGAAGTCCAATGCATTTCCAAAATATTCCCGCTGCGACGTAAAGCACTAATTCAATCAAAACTGTATATGCACGTGTCTCTCGTACAAGTATAGAACATATCTTCTTAGGTGAGACAGATAGTATATGTGGATATATGACTAGTGTATGGACATTTATATGACTAGTGTATGGACATTTATATGACTAGTGTATGGACATTTATATGACTAGTGTATGGACATGTATATGACTAGTGTATGGACATTTATATGACTAGTGTATGGACATTTATATGACTAGTGTATTCTTGGACACTGAATAATGTTTACCCTAGCAACATCTGGAAATTGAATAGGTTTAACCCCTCTCAAAATTTCAGCAATTGTGCAGCAGAGCACTATAGAATCTGGCAGTAAATTAAAAATATGCACCATATATTTACTATGATTTTTTCTGTAAGTGCTAAATAGTGAAAAACAAATAAGGACATTCATTTTGGTCTGACGCCTTCTATGCTGTTGGAGTTATGGTTACTTGCAAGAGTTACGCCGTTTAGTGCAGGACTGGGTGTTGTGCTACAGGCTCAGACCACGTGACCGTGATGACATGGCGCCGCCTGGTGGTGTTAATCGTGATGACCTTCATCTACCTCCTCATCGGCATGCTTGTGTTCCGGGAACTAGAACTGAACAATGAAGTACAGACCAGGGCCAGACTGACCACAGCTTTTGCCAACTTCTTAGGTGAGACAGATATTATAGAACAGATCTTCTTAGGTGAGGCAGATAGTATAGAACAGATTTTCTTACGTGAGAGATAGTATAGAACATATATTTTTAATGTGACAGATAGTATAGAGCAGATCTTCTTAGGTGAGATAGATAGAACAGATCTTCTTATGTGAGACAGATAGTATAGAACAGATCTTCTTCGGTGAGACAGATAATATAGAACATATCGTCTTAGATCAGACAGATAGCCTAGAATAAATCTTCCTAGGTGAGACATACAGTATAGAGCAGATCTTCTTAGGTGAGACATATATTATAGAACAGACCTGCTTCGGTGAGACATATAGTATATAACATCTTCTTAGGTGAGACGGATAATATAGAACGGATCTGCTTCGGTGAGATATAGTATAGAACACATCTTCTTAGGTGAGACAGATAGTATAGAACATATATTTTTAGATGTGACAGATAGTATAGAGCAGATCTTCTTAGGTGAGATAGATAGATCTTCTTAGGTGAGACAGATAGTATATAACAGTTTCTTATGTGAGACAGATAGTATAGAACAGATCTTCTTAGGTGAGACAGATCAATGTTCACGAAGGTTACCTTTCTGACGCGATGTTCATAGGATGCGCTGTCTGTAGAGTGGCAATGTAGTTATTCATGCTTAGTCTTGTCAGTATCAGCCGATGCTCTCAGGCTTACTGCAACATGGATTCTATGGATGTTGCGGGTTTCCTCCTGCCATAAACTAAGCCGTGATATAAGTAAAATAATTTTGAAAGCGGCTCTATCTAGTTACTATCTAGTATCTAGTGTATTATCGAGTGTATTATCTAGTATCTAGTGTATTATCTAGTATCTAGTGTATTATCTAGTGTATTATCTAGTATCTAGTATATTATCTAGTGTATAATCTAGTGTCTAATGTATTATCTAGTACCTAGTGTATTATCTAGCGTATTATCTAGTACCTAGTGTATTATCTAGTGTATTATCTAGTGTATTATCTAGTGTATTATCTAGTACTTAGTGTATTATCTAGTGTATTATCTAGTGTATTATCTAGTACCTAGTGTATTATCTAGCGTATTATCTAGTGTATTATCTAGCGTATTATCTAGTACCTAGTGTATTATCTAATGTATTATCTAGTACCTAGTGTATTATCTAGTGTATTATCTCGTACCTAGTGTATTATCTAGCGTATTATCTAGTACCTAGTGTATTACCTAATGTATTATCTCGTACCTAGTGTATTATCTATTATTTAGTGTATTATTTAGTATCTAGTGTATTATCTAGTGTATTATCTAATATATTATCTAGTGTATTATCTATAATCTAATGTATTATCTAGTGTATTATCTAGTATCTAGTGTATTTTCTAGTCTATTATCTAGTGTATTATCTAATGTATTATCTATTGTATTATATATTATCTAATGTATTATCTAGTGTATTATCTATAATCTAGTGTATTATCTAGTGTATTATCTAGTCTATTATCTAGTGTATTATATAATGCAGTATCTAGTGTATTATCTGTTATCTAGTGTATTATCTAGTACCTAGTGCAATATCTAGTGTATTATCTAATGTATTGTCTAGTGTATTATCTAATGTATTATTTATTATCTAGTGTATTATCTAGTGTATTATCTGTTATCTAGCGTATTATTTAGTATGTAATGTATTATCTAGTGTATTATCTAATATGTTATCTAGTGTATTATCTAGTATCTAGTGTATTATCTAGTGTATTTTCTAGTGTATTTTCTAGTGTATTATTTATTATCTTGTGTATTATCTATTATAGTATCTATTATTTAGTGTATTATCTAGTATCTAGTTTATTATCTAATGTATTATCTATCATTTAGTGTATTATCTAGTATATTATATCATCGCAAATGGATGAAAGATTCCCGCAGCGACGTTAAACTCCATAATCACTCACTCATCTAGTATATTAACTATTATTTAGTGTATTATCTAGTGTATTATCTAGTGTATTATCTAATGTATTTTCTAGTGTATTATCTAATATCTAGTGTATTATCTAGTATCTCATCTATTATCAAGTGTATTATCTAGTGTATTATCTATTATGTATTGTATTATCTAGTGTATTATTTATTATCTAGAGCATTATCTAGTTATTTTCTATTATCTAGTGTATTATCTAGTAGCTAGTGTATTATCTATTATCTAGTGTATTATCTAGTGTATTATCTAGTAGCTAGTGTATCATCTATTATCTAGTGTATTATCTATTATCTCGTGTATTATCTAGTGTATTTTCTATTATCTAGTGTATTATCTAGCATATTATCTATCATCTAGTGTATTATCTAGTGTGTTATCTAGTGATAAAGGTCTCTCTGTTTTTCTCCAGAACTCCACACATGTGTGAATCTCTCCCACATCAGCGGTCTGCTGCACAGTATACACCAAGAGGAGTTGAGAATGGCACAGCTAGCGGCAGACAACTCCTCCAACACTGATCACAGATGGGAATACACCGGCGCCTTCTCATTTGTTGTCACCCTCGTCACTACTATAGGTATTGTCACAATTCTTGTTTAATTCCAATTTAGTTCGTAGTTCTCCCTCGTGCAATGCAGAACAATATCGTGTGCACTGTGTTCTGTGTACTGTGTACTGCCTACTGTGTACAGTCTACTGTGTACTGTCTACTGTGTAGTCTGCGGTTAGAGCTGCGGTTAGACTGACCTTGGAGTCAGACCATTGGAGGCATAGCAATGCCCAAACATGCGTTTTATGAAAGGGTAGTATGCTAGTCCAAACGAAAATTACACCATAGCATGAAATATCGTCAACATTGATTTACGCCCGGATCATCGATATAACCTGGATACTGTTGTGTGTACCTAAAGCAGTGTTCACGTGTAGATGTTCCTGTTGTGTGTACCTACAGGGTACGGTCACATGGCACCAGACACGGAGTCGGGGAAGGTGGTCAGCGTGCTGTACGCCCTGGTTGGAATCCCTCTCGTGCTGCTCATGCTCAAGGCCATCGGGAAGAAGCTAAGCACGGCGTCACTGCGCCTGTACAGACTGAAGTACTTCCAGGTTCAGTGGGTGAACAACGTCATCAATAACGTCGTCCTACTGGCCGTAGGACTCGGGCTAGTCATGGTGCTTCCCGCAGTGCTTATGCACAACATCGAGGCGTGGAGTTTGGTGGAGAGCTTCTACTTCTGCTTCATTACGCTCAGCACAGTCGGGTTCGGAGACTATCTGCCTCATGGTCGTAAGTATACGAGTACCGTCCTGTCGTCGTCAATATGCTATACACCAGGCCCCCGTTTCACGACGGCCTCCTAACTATTTAGGAGCTCCTAAACCATCCATTTGTCACCTCGTAACAAGTGTTTCACAACGACGTCACAAGTCGTATCACTTCTTAAATCGGCATCTAACTTAGGAGGTGATAAACTGGGTCATAAAGTTAGGAGCACCTAAATTTAGGATGTCGTTGTGAAACGGGGGCCAGGTGTCGAACGATAATGTCACATGCATTGACTGCGAGTTCTCCTATTTGATTAATTCAGCCCAGAGATTTATATAATGAAATACAAACTGTAGTTTCCTAGGTATGATGATATGCCTGGACATACGGGGAATTATCAGGGATGCATGTATTGCTGTTGGAGATCATGACAAATGTTAACGCTATGCACAGTCGGTAGTATATGCTATCAACGTTGCCATACTTTCTCGAGGTTCAATTGGTTGTTGGCTTACCAGTTGACAATACAGTCCACGATTTCTCTAAACAATCTTGAGTTTGAGATTTTGCTCAGCTGCGATTTTGCCCATCGACTCAGTGCTGTAACACAGTCTGGGTTTAAATCTTTTCTCAAGTAACAGCACTGAGTCTATGGGAGAAATATCAGCTGAGCAAAATCTCAAACTCAAGTTCGAGAAATCTGGGCCTGAAGTACTCCGGAACTACTAACATTAATTCATGTGACAACGTGCGCATTAATAATAATAAGTCCATTTATAATGAGCAATGTCCACACGCGATAGCATGTATGGATAAATGCGCACTAATTTCACATTTTTAACTCCCTGGTGAGGATACAATCCAAACTTCCATTTCAGGTGCTAGAAGGTTAAAATTCACAATTCCGTCTCATTCTAGACGCGATGTCGCTGGTGTTTTTCTTACAAAGTGACAAAGTGGTCTATCTCAGAATAGAACCTCGCCTTTTGGTATTCGCCCATGTAGGCTGCATATAAATTGAGTTTCTTAAGTTATATTTTTGCGCAGAAATATGTACTATCATGCATGGCTATGTCCAGATGGAGTTGATTTATATTTACACGTATTTTCCAAGACTTCAACGTTGACTGTATATGTATATAACTCGTATTGACGGCAAGGCACTTGTATTACTAATATATCAACATTTGAAATATGAATGGTAACCTTGACCAAATATATAAATATGAACTTAGAGTACCTACCATCTCTCAATAATACGTGTACGCTCCTCGAGCAGTATCTATGATACTTTCCTGTACACATGATTGCACTATTCACACTAAATTGGTTTCCAATAAAATATTTACATTTGGAGTAAAAGTAATCGATTATATTTAGCTATTAAGTATCAAATTTATTCTTTCTGTCAAGACTACATAGACATAGCATAGGAAGTCGTAAGTGAAAACACAAACAACTCGATTATCGTATGTGATAGATCGGTCAGCGTATATAAAAACTCGTTTACTTGAGGCGGAATTGATTATTAACACTTAAGGACCAATGTGTGTTAGCCGCGAGTCTGGAGGTAGGTTAAAATAGCTAACTAACTCATTTAAGGCATCAATATTGATACAACTGCAACGTTTCACTATCGCCTCACCTTGTGTGCGCGCGCTAGCTTCAGATAGTTGGATCCCTTTGGAGATGATTGATTCTAACGCTTTCAATATTTAAGGTGATGGGACATCATTACGCCAAGCTTAAGTTAAGTTAATAATTATCAATAAGACATCATTGCTGATATGTTTAGTGGACAAAACATGATGACCGTTCAATACATTTCTACCACTATCTATATAATATGAGCAACACTTCCGTAAATATGATGCATGACCGAAACATTTGGATTGTAAGTCGGTCACGTTTATGTTTCGAATTTCCAAGAATTACCCAGAATCTACCAAGTTCCGGTGATAGCTAAACACAAGTACTAGGCCGTGGGTTGACTAAACTCCAGATACAATCTTAATACGTCGTTAATACGGATTGTGTGTTTAATTTCTGTTCAATTCAGAGATGAATCGTGATGTTCGGCATGGCACACACGTGATAGATCGGAATACAACGTAAGGTATGCAAATAAAACAACAACCACGCACATGTCACCATGTAGGTTATCACCAGAATCTTGAAACAGGATACGTCTAAAAATAGAATTTGACCCACGTATGCGCACTATAACTATATACCGGTCAACATGTGAGTCGGTGTAGGTAATTATTAATTACATAGACAATATTAAGTATTGTAATAAACAATGAACACAAACGTAGCAGCAACAAATGAAATAAATTAAACAATAACAACCGAAGGCTAGCATCCTTAAATACAATTAAAGCACATGTATTTTAATTTAAACAATGATACTACTCCTACCACTACTACTACTGCTACTACTACTACAACTACTACTACAACTACTACTACAACTACTACTACTAGTAGTACTACTAGTACTATTACTACTACTCCTATTACTACTACTACTACTACTACTACTACAACAACAACTACTACTACAGCTACTACTACTACTAGAACTACAACTACTACTACTACAACTTCTACAACTACTACTACTACAACTACAACAACTACTACTACAACTACTACTACTACTGCTCTGCTGATACTAGTAATACTAATACTAATAGTAGTAATCATATTAATGTATCAATTATAATGTCACAAGCTTATACACCGCAACTATTAAGTGAAAAACTTTCATATAGTCAACAGCAGATGACTGGTAACAATCGCAAGCGCGCTTTGACAGGTCTCTCTCTCTACACTAACTTCAAAGCTTGTATTTCTTAAACACATCTCATACTACTGGATTAGCTCCTTCATAGGATTGGTCCATCTCTAGTAACATAACGATCCCCAAAACGTATGCGCTCGTGTTGTTGGTTCAACAAGGACATTTCCACTTCCTCATCGTAATATTCATTTACTTGTTGTTTGTAATCAGCAATTACGTCCCTGATATAACTAGAACGCCCTGATAACTATCTGAAGACCGTGAACTTGATTCTTCATTTAATATGCAGTATTTTTATTACAAGAGTAATGCGATATTGTTTGCAAGTGTTGCTTCAATAGGAGTCCTTCAATAGGATCTTTACACCCTGTACATCGCCAGATATATGTTGTTGGGGGATCTAGCAAAGTGCATTGCAGAAATTCCAAAGACGCATTACTCTTGTCTGGATTAGTGTAACAGCTTCTTGTTGATCAATACAGAGTTCTGGTCAAATCCATGACTCGTGTGTAAATGAGCACGTTTATCAACGATGTTGACATGTGTTTCACGGTTCTTGTTTTGGTATTTTCACCATCAATATTGCGGGTTAGAGAATACGCAACTAGATGACGCTGCTACACTACAGTCATGACATATGTTTAGGGTGAGTTTTGAATAACAACATATTCCTCCTGTTCTCATTAGAACTGGTTTGATATCGTTGATATCCAATAGAGATAAATGATGTAAATGTTAGTTCAGTTATAGTCCATCTCTACAGGAATACCAGTTATATATCTAACAGTTACATCTAAATTATACACTATTTACAATTTCGTCGTATGTCTGCCTTTTCCAGAAAAAGCATTTGGATACGTCATATTCTGTGATGTTGCATTGTGAATGCCATTTGTTTTTACCCTAGAGAGCTGAACAACAATCTCCTAGAAAATAACAATAATATATGATTCCTAAAGCGAAATTGCAATCATTACATTTGCAACTTTTGTTGTTAACACACTAACATATTTAGATGTACGTTACATTCTTCACTCTTATGCAACGTCCTAATTGATATCCATATATTTATCTTTTATATTTTTTATTTTTTGTTTGTTTTGAATTGGGGTTTAGAGCCGCTGTCAAGATAATTTCACTTATGTCACGGCAGGAGGACACCCGCAACATCCGTAGCGCTGAATGTTGCAGTAAATCTGCGAGCATCAAGGATGATAACTGCATTACCACTCTACAGACAGCGCATCCTATCAATATCGCGTCAGAAAGGTAACTTCCGCGAACATTGTTGCCGGGCCCCCGGGACAGCATTTGAACCTGGAACCTTTGGCTCCGAAGTCACTGCGCTACCACCCGCCCGATATTCATAGATACCAGGTTGAATATCCGTCAGAAAATAATTACACTTACTTGACATTCTGAATAGTATGCTCCATGACAATAAGACAAGTACATTGACATTTCATTCTTCTAACACTAACCTTTGGTTTGTAATCTAATTTACTTTAAAACTCCTTTCATCTTCTTCGAAGAAGTAGTCATTAAAGTGCTCTTGAAGTTCACGTATACACCGTGTCTTGCCGTACCATTCAGTACCTTCGAAAGATGTACTATACTTCTTAGAAGACCGTTTATGTTCAATTAGCCCAATATAGTAGGGATCTGTATTGCTGACTTTCATAAACATCCGGGATCTACCTCCAGTACGTAGACTTATTAACTGGCACGTGTCTAAGGCGAGTTCTGACCTTCTTGACCTACTATAGAAATGCTTTGACCTCCCACTGTCTGGACCTAGGGATATATATTGGACATCTGACCAATGGTCAAGCGAGTGATTGGCTCCAATCCTCGCGTCATTTCTTATGTAAATCAAATAAGGATCAGAGATGGTTGGTCCTTGTAGGCAAAGTAACCCTGGTCAATGTGAGATGGTGACTACCATTTGGGTGGTGATTATAGTCTTGTCTATCGTCTTGGTATGAACCAACGTATATGCCGGTTAACTACCTACACTGAAATCGGCAATCCATCGCGGAAACACAATCTGTATGCGCTGTAAAATACTATAATCCAAGTCAGAGTTCTAAAGACCTATACATTCGCAGGATGTATTTCCGCTAGAAATCAACACCTAGGATTTACAATGATTAAACAATAAATACAAAGGAAATAGTAGATCGATATTTACACTGTACACTGTACACCGTACATGCATAATATACACCACTCACAAACTATGACATTTAACGACCCGGCGTACATGATTTGTAATGATACACATATAATCCTATAAATGCACTAGAATATGCATATTTACTTTATTGCTAAAAATTAATGTTTATGGCAGATACATGGATATGCACTTCTCAAATTTTATGAAATGTAACGATCGGAGTGTATATTAATGCACGGAACGCAACTACAAGTAGTTATATTCTCTTGGAAAGGTGGACGTCTAAAGCATTAATATTGTTTTGATCTACAGGCGAACTCTAATTCTAGGAAAATCAGCTCCGAAAATGAGCAAGCACTCCGCGGACAGCACTAACGAATTGGGGTTCGTTCCTTTGAACAAACTGCCTCGTGGCCTCGCGTCTTCTCAGACCGGGTTCTGACTGGCAGTTCCACGAGAACAACTACGGACTATCAGATTAAGATAGCCTCAGAGACAAGATCAACTGGGAAGGCTTAATGAAGTCAATAAGACGGTCAACCATTCCGGACTTACACACGTGATAATAATATCACCATTTAGCGATGGCCCGATAACCACCGACGCTGAAATTGGTCCACTGTGTAGATAGCAGATATAATGTCTTCCTACAAGAGGACATTTCTCAATTTTGAAGCATTATAAAGTTTACGGTAGTAAGTATATTGTAGGTCTTATATACAGTATATATTTTCATATTCTGACCTCTTGTCTGGAGATTCATAATTATACCTGTGTACACTACTTAATTATAATGTATACCAATAATAGTATGAGTAATATATTGCCGAGTTATTAACTACATGTATGATAATTTATCATTGATATATTCCAAGAGCTAGCTTTCGAAGCTGACTAATGTTCTGTCCAGTAGCAAATAATGATAGCATAAATATAATCCATACATTTTATTCCTTACGTAATACATGTTATATTCACATCAGTATCAATAGTTCAATATACCGAACAACCGACGTGAGCAATCAGCTAACAATATGGCAGTAGGCAGTACCATAGCACATATTATTGTGACCGTCACGTACTGAAGATTACATATATCAAATGTGTATACGCGACTGCAGACATATTTTGATTGGTATGCTATTCGCAGGGTAAAAATAACTATCGTAATAACAATCTGATATATAACCTCGTTTATTATGTCCTAGTTCGTACAGCTAGAACTGTACCACTCCAGCATCGCAGTCTGAGGTATATATTATTCATAACGTTCTGTACGGTATTGTAATCAGCATTGACGTCGTATTTGAAACTGACGTTTTCTACGTCATTCTGCTCATAGAAAACAGCCGATATTTGCACTGTGTAGCACTACTGTGTAGCACTATTTGTATCATTGTCACCATACATGTAGACATGACAATTTATTTACGATTGGGCAACAGGAGTTTTACAGAGAAACTTGCTTAACATATATCACTTGAATTCGATCTAGAAATGCACAATACACATTACAGCCAAATATGACTATAACAGTACCATGCTTAATCAGGAAGTGACATATTATATAT